>PVHP010011345.1:0-45420 GCA_004024765.1 Zapus hudsonius | reverse complement strand
AAACCCAAGCAAAAACAAAAATAGATTGGAAATTGGATCTAACCAAAGAATTAGAGGCCATTAATAAAATCATAGCAGAAACTAAAAATCAAGAAGAAATACTAAAAACCTCACTTGAATCATTCAGTCCCAGGCTTGATAATCTGGAGGACAGACTTTCAGATGTAGAAGACAAAGCCGAAGGAATTAATAAGGATGTTTATTTTTTAAAACACTATTTATTAAAGAGAGGTGGGGGGGAGGACGAGTGTGAGAATAGATGTACCAGGGCCTCCTGCCACTGCAAATGAACTCCAGTCAAGTGCATCACTTTGGGCATCTATGTTTATGTGAGTACTGGGGAAGGAAACCTGGGTCATCAGGCTTTCAGGATTTGTAAGGATGATCCTTTAACAACTGAGCATCTCTCCAGCCATGAAAAAATTATTTTTATATTAACATTAATTAACCCCTGGAAGTCCAAATTCAACTTAAATAATCATCATTTTACTCACCTTTATTTCATTAGAATGCATATGCCTAATGAACTTTCATGGCCATATATGCATTCATGTGCACATATACAGAGGAAAGCATACCTATGTCTATGTATTCTAACATACATGAACACAAGTGCTAATACATACACACAACTAGAAAAACATAATAGAAGTTGTAGGAGGCATTGTTTCAATAATCTTGAACTGTTTTCTATATTATCATAGCTATTAAATGCAAAAAAGTTTCAGGAAAATTGGTACTATGTGAATAAAAGTCCTGTATATTTCCCAAAGGACATCTCATCTTAGGGAATTAAAATAGAAGGTGGAAATATTATAGATCTAAGATTATATAAATTCATAGCATTTTGTATTCTTTATTTTGGGCTGGCTTCTTCAAGCAGTACATTAAGGTGTTCTAGATACTGCCTGATCTAGAAAGAAATATACACATAATAACGCCAACAAAGTGACAGGGAAGTGACAGGACAATTACTTTTTATCTACAAAATGTCAGTCTTTATAAAAACAGCATTCAGGTTGCCAATACTTTAGCATTTATCTTCCTTAATGTAAAATCAATATTTTAATGTAAACTAATTAAACTGGGCATTAAGTAACAAAAAACATCTTCTTTTCCATGGACTTGATAATAAAAAAAAGATATTCAAGGTTAAGTCAGCTATGAATAATTGGCTGGTTGTAATTGCTTACTTTTTATGGAAAACATAATTTATTTGATGATACTATTTTAATATTATACTGCTAAATTTGCAGATGCATCTTCAGGCTTGTGATGGTTAGGTTTTGCTGTCAACTTGATCTTTTTAGTAATCTTGGGAAGGTCTCTGAGGATGTTTATAGTAAAACAACCTCTCAGTAAGGGGCAGGATGTAAGGAAGCTCAGGAGACCTACAAATTAACATCCCTTCCTGGGTAGGCAGTGCAGGAAGGAAATTCCAGGGACTCAGGAAACCATTAATTCTGGGATAGGGTTTCAAGACCTCATCCCATTGCTATAAAAATGGGAAGGATATTTCACTCCCTTATTCCTCCTGCCTGTTTGCTATTTGTGTGTGTGTGTGTGTGTGTGTGTGTGTGTGTGTGTGTGTGTGTGTGGTGTTGGTAATCAGTTTTTCTCTCCATTAAGACCAGTGAAAAGGTGCCAGACTCTTTTGCTGTTTTGGAACTTCCCCTGGATCTGTAGCTTCAATAAATCCTTTCCACCCCTAACTGTGCCTGGTTTGGAAATTCATCCCAGTGGCATCTGGCTGATTATGACAGATTTGGTACCAGGAGTTGGGTGATTTTGCTGAGATGAAACAGACCGTGTGGCTTTTGGTCTTCTGAAACTTGTGTGCTGGAGAAATAGACATGGACTTGGTACTTACAAGATGACTTTCAGAGTGTTAAGCCAAGTTTTATGGGCTATTATTGTGAGAATTTGACAATGCTAAGTGCAGAGAGAATTGCATTTGGAGACTTAACTTATGAATTTCCTAAGGGAAAAGAGAGACTGAAGAGAAAGTTATTAGAACTGTGTTACTGGAATAAGAGCTGGCTTCATTCTTCTGCCCATGCCCAGAGAACTTGATCAAGGATTAATTTAAGAAATGTACTGTTGTATTTGGCTAACAATATGCAATTAAGAATTGAAGATTTAAGTTTGAAAAAACTCAAAGCAAGTTTAATTTACTGAAATAGAGATTGGTATTTAGGTTAATGAAACTGCTATTGTCAACACATTAACAGTCCTAAAGAAAATAGTGTAACTGTTCTTCATTGAAGCAATGTAAAAGATAGAGAAGCCATTAGAAGATGGACCATGGTTTGCAATGGAGACCCGGAGATGTTTTGGACATAACAGGAATATGCAAGGCCTACCAGGGATTCCTGTTGGCTTGGGATGGAAGTTATCCCCATTTACTTAGCCAAGCTGGAAGGACAGAATTGGAAAATCCAGAGACTATCCACCACTGGCTGTGATATTAGACTTGGACTGCAGATGTTTGATGTTTGCCTAATAGTTGTTGAGTTTGCATTGTTCCAGTTATGCTATGGCTCATAGAAGTTGGAAATGTTTACACTGTGCCATTATATGTAACTTGTTTTGATTTTACAGAACTCACAGTATTCGGAACTTGCTTTGTGTGTGGGGAGATGCTAGAGAGAGTTTTACCATGTTAGGTGGAATTATGATCTTATTACTGTCTTCATCTGGAAATAAGTATGATCTAAGGATATATGATTTGATGTCAAGTTGACAAGGGGTGACTTTGTGATGGTAAGGTTTTGTTGTCAACTTGATCTTTTTAGCAATCTTGGGGTGTCTCTGAGAATGTTTATAGGAAGGTAGCCTCTCAATAAGGGGTAGGGTATAAGGAAGCTCAAGAGAGCTAGAAATTAACATTCTTCCTGTATGAGCCATCCAATAAGGAAATTCTTGGGGCTCAGGAAGCTATTAGGTTTGTGATAAGGTTTCCAGACCTCGCCCTAAGACTAAAAAATGGAATGATATTTCTTTCCCTTATCCCTCCTGCCTGTTTGCTAATGTATGTGTGGTGTTGGTGATGGGTTTCTCTCTCTGCTTGGACCTTTGGAAGGGGGACAGCCTCTTTTGCTGATTTAGAACTTCCTCTGTATCTGTAGCTTCAATAAATCCTTTCCTCCCCATAAACTGTGCCTCGTTTGGAGTTTCATCCGAGCAGTGTATGGCTGCCTATGACAATGCTTATCCACTGTATATGATGAATGAAGTACATTAGATTCTCTTCTAGTTGTTAATTTGAAAACACTGGTCTACATCATTCATTAAGACAGAAAGAGATAGTATGTTGACCATTGTGGATGGGAATATGCTCATTAAGAACAAAAGCAGGGGGAGTATTCTCCTCTTATCCCCTGGACACATTCTTTATGAAGACCTCCTCCATCCCCATCATTGTCTACATTATTGGGCTGGTGGACGTAGGAAGATAATCAAATATGAATATTTACTTAATAGCAGATTATGCTACTACAACATGAACAGAGGCTTGAGTTACTGTACAAATAAGGTCAAGGTCAAATAATATTTCATTTCCTTATTTATAAAAATGACCATCTACTCTAGATAGAAATTCCAGATAGAAATCTAGAATGCAGGGCAATGACCATTAATGAGTGCCCTCTTGCAGCTATAACAGTTGACTTGAAAAGAAGTATGTTACTTAATAATGAAAATATTTCCTTTTAGTGACAGCTTTCATTAAAACTTTTTTTTACTGCAGCTCTTATAATCAGTTTAGTTCTCAAGAAAGACTAGGTTGCTTAAAGACTAAGTTGTCAGCATTTTTATGTGAAGGATCATAGAAGAGAATCTATTATCTTGTATTTCTGGCCTTTAGAGACTTTCTACAAGTATTGACTATTGGTAGCTTGCCTTGATTTCAAAGCAAGTAATGCAACATTGTTCTGACTTCTATAGTCAGATCCTCCTGTGACTGCAGCCACAAAAGACTAAAAATATCTTGTGAGATTAGATGGGGCCCACCTGGTCATTCTAGAAGTGTTTCCTATCACAATGTCCATAATCTGAAATACATTTGAAGAATACATGTGCAGTATCACTGTGGGCACATTGTCATATAGTGACATACTGTGACATACTGTCACATTCTCTAATATAGGTAAATGACAATAAGAAAATGCTACTACAAACACACCTCTTCAATCATTATTTACATAGGAGACAAAATTGTGAATATCAGCTGTTGTTTTTCAAGGACAGGAAACAAATCATGGATGATTATGGCTCTGGTAAATACAGTTCCTAAGGTTTCCTTTTGATAATAAAATAAACCAGAAGGTAAGATACAGAAATTGATTGTTACAAGAAAGCATACTGCTAACCATTGGATTGCATTTAGATCCTCAATGAGGGGTAGGGCAAATCCTTTAATATTTAATATTGGTAGACTATGCTGTCATTGAAAAAATATCTTAGTTAAAAAGTTATTATGTCATTTACACTCCTACCAATAGTGAATAAGTATTCTCCACTCTCTGTAACCTTGTCAACATCTGTTATTAGTTTTCTTGATCATAGCCATTAAAATTACAGTGAGATTAATCATAAACTGGTTTTAGTTTGCATTTCCCTGTTTGCTGTGGTAGGTGAACATTTTATAAGTTATGTGGACCATGTGTGGTTTTGTGTGTGTGTGTGTGTGTGTGTGTGTGTGTGTGTGTGTGTGTGTGTGTGTGTGGACTATATTCATTATCCCATTAATAGATTGGGAATCTTGTAATTTTGTTTTTTAATTTTTTTTTCAGTTCTTTATAAGCTCTACACATCAAACCCCTGTCTGAGGAATAGCAGGCTAAGATTTTTCTCTCATTCTCTAGGATCTCTGTTAGTTCTAGTAATGGCTGCTTGTGCTGTGCAGAAATATTTTAATGTGTTTTAGACCCATCCATTGATACTTAAGACTACTTCCTGTGCTAGTAGAGTCCTGTTAATAAAGTTCTTTTGTGTACTTCTAACTTCCAGTGTATCCACTATGGCTTCCACCAGTAATTTTAGCATTTGTTTTAAATTAAGAGGGTTGATTTCCTTTTGCAGTTGGATTTCTTGGTTTGTAATAACCACTTGTTCAATAAGCTGTCTATTTTTCAAATATATGTTTTGGAGCCTGTAAAAAATTAGGTAACCATATATATATATATATATATATATATATATATATATATATATATATATATATATATATATATATGGGCTTATTTGCAAACACTCAATTCTATTTCGTTGATCTACATGTCTGATATTTTTGCCAGTACTACTACCTTAATAGTAATAGTTTTATTGTATAATATAAGGTTAAGAATTATGATACCACCAACAGTGTTCTTTCTTCTGTAGTTTTCTTTGAATATTTATGGCATTTTGTGCTTCCATATGTTGGATTGCTTTCATAGTTTGAGAAGAATATCATTAGAACTTTGATGGGAATTGAATTTACTTTGTAGATTATTTTTAGAACCTCCATTTTTATAATAGTCTGTCAATTTAGGAGCATGGAAGGCCTTCCTAGCATTTAGCATCTTATTATTTTTCCAATATCTTAATTGTTATCTTTAAAGAAATATTTCACCTACTTGTTAATGTATATTTTTAGGTGGGATAGTATTCCTAGCATCTCTTTCAGAAAGTTCCTTTTTGAAATATATGAAAGATACTGAATTTTGTATGTGATCCACCTCTACTAATCCTCAGGATATACCCTAAAGAATTTATACCCTCCTGCAAATATACTTGTACGTCCTTTTTTATTGTTGCTCTATTCAGTATATCTAAGCAATGATATCAATTTAGATGCCCATCAATTGATGACTGAATAATTATAATGTGGTGAATTCATACAGTGGGATTTTATTTTCCTTTAAAGAAACATTAAGTTATGAGCATTTCAGGAAAATGTATGTAACTAGAAAATATTATTAGCAAGGTAAGGTAAGCTCAGAAATTTAAAATTAGCATATTTTGTCTCACAAGTATATCCTAATTATATATATATATGTATATATATATATATATATATATATATATATATATATATATATATATATGAGAATGTGAGAATTTGCACAGGATATGAGTCAAAATAGGAGACCACCTGTCTCGGAGGATCTAAATAGGAGGATCTAAAACAAGAAGGAATGAGGAAATGAGCAGAGAAAAAAGGAACATAGAAAAAAACAGAAAAGAAGATTTGGTGGTGAACTTACAAAGAGGAGTGATGGGGGAAAAGAGAGTGAAAAGAAATGAATAACAAACTTTTTTAAAAAACATAATGAAATCTATTTTGTATGAGATTGAAAACTGTAAGTAAAAATACTGTTGTTATTTCACCTCAAATAATAAAAATATAATTTATGTAATTCCTTGTATAGTGGTTATAATGAACCTTTGTTTTAAGAACTCTACAAGTCAGTGGACTTCTGACAGTCAAATACTGTAAGTTTATGGCATAATTTTATTTTCCTAGAAATATAGCTGGGCATGCATTTGAATATTTTTGCATCTCAGGGAGGTATTGTTAAGTTTCAAAGTAGACGATACACACAAAGTATTACTTCTTAGAATTGTACTTGATAAAGGAAAGTGATTTGTCCATAATTTCTCTATGATGTTATAAATCCATTGCTCAAAAGAAAACAATTTCAAAGAGAAGATTGTTGAGCATGCATTTGACCTTAAAAGAAGGTCCCTTAAAAACTTATATTGTGAAGCCATTGAAATTTAAGGGTTTGTTTAATATAATATAGCTTGCCTCTTTCAATATTCTAGAAATATTGGCTGATTTAGCACATCAATTATTACAAGAAAATATTATGTGATAATAGCAAATATATCCCAACATTTTCACAAGCCTCACTTATTTTCCTTCATTTTCCATTCTTTATAAGACATTGATTGAAGCCCACATGTATTGTTCTAGAAACCAGCACTTATGAGAAATCACACATCTGTAGGGACATAATAAGTTATTTCCCAGGCCCTTTCCCAGGCATATCATTAATTGAAACATTTATTATGGAAACCTGATATAATTTCAGTAGAAATGTTTTACTGTTTTCTTCAGTATTAAGGAGAGAGGCAAGATCATAACACACATTTCACAGAGAGCGCTATTGAAGCATGTATAGATGAAAAGAATAATTCAGCCTTGGTAGTTGCTGAAAATCTTATTCCTCTTTTTAGAACTCTCTATGCTATCATCTTGTCAGCTATATGAGCTCCTTGTGTGGTATACTTTTGATATTTGGGAAATAAAAATGAATTCATGTATCCTGGGAACATAGTGACAATGATAAACTTGGGAGACTTGACAACCATTTCCCCAATTTGAAAGACTTTTCCTTTATGACATAGAACATGAAATAGTATAAATGAAAAACAAACTTAAAAGAATATTTCTTCAAAGGAAAGTGTTTTATATTCAAAAATAAGAACCATAAGAAATATAAGGGCATCAAACGTACTCAGAGAGAATGAGGTTTTCTTTTTACTTTCTTTTTCATAGAAACAAATATGAATCATCTCTAAGGATATAATTAACTGAGATGGAAAGAAATTCTGGAGCAGCCTGGAAATAGGTCAGCTCATTTGAGGTTCTTGACTATGTACGCTCTGACAGCTAGCTGGGTGTTTTTCTCTATATATGGGACATATACAGGTCAAGTGATTTATTGGTATTTCTTTCACTTAGTATAAAAAATATAACAATGAAAATCTATAGTTTTACTTCTTGTTTAGGAACCAATCAATATTAGAGAGGATGTGATGAGTATAATTATTAGTTGTTATGTGCTGTACCCAAGCACATAAAATTTTTGCTAATGACATTCAAACATGAGAAACTCTAAGGAGTAAATTTTTTTAGTATTTTCCAGCCATGGAATTCCATGTACTTTTTGTATTAGTATAATAATATTTAATATTTCAAAAATAAATACTTCTACTTCAATAAATATCCATAAAAATTTAAAAACAGAAATATTTGTATCCCTTCATTTTTAAAGGTTTAAAAAAATCTGTGGGCAATGACATCCTAGAAAAGTCAAAGTGATCCTCCTTCAGACAAAAAAAAGACATTGCCACCATGCTTGATTCATGAGACTCATGTGTTCCGTATCAAGGACACCTAGAGCAATTCATCACCTGTGTTGCCCTAAGTGACTTCTGTCTATTGCAGAAGGCATACTTAATATGATTTTCCATGTGACAAACTGTATATACCCTATGATTTGATGCATATTTAAGATTTTTTCTGAGCCTCAGCATAGTATAATCTTTCATATTCTCAAGTCACTTTTCATCTTAGATATTTTCCAACTCCCTTCTGTTGCCTTTTGTGTCTTTTTTCATGTTATATCACTCTATATCTAGCTGAAGTGAAATTTGACTTCTTCAATCTCCTCCCTAGCTCAAACCACTGCAAATGACCTTCTATTACCATATGTATATGGTGATATCAATGACCATATTTGCAAGGACCAGGAGAAATATTCCTCATATGTGACTTCCCCTCTTTCAGATGTGATTCTGTGACACTCCCATCCATTACTTTTCTCCTACATCGTTTCGACAAAATTATATTTTATAGTTAGTCTTACTTTGAATACCCTAGTAATTTTCCCACAAAGCATACTTGTCTTCGCATTTGCTTACATTTCCTGAAATATTTATGGAAAAATCGGAGGCTGATGGTGACTAAATTTACATATTCAAATATACATATACTTTCATATTAATAGTTAATTATCATTTAATCAAATATATATCAAAATCAATATGTTTAAAAATGAGTTAATATTTGAGGAATACTTATAAGAGATCATGACCCATAGAAATCACATATTTGTTAAAGGAACTGTACAGTTTCACAAATTGAAGTCTTTAAGAGCATAATCTTAGTAGACTCACTATAGTTCAATATATTCCTTTCCAAGAGTATTTAGGTCTAAAATTTATTGAAGTAATGGATTCCAAATCAAATTCAGAATTCATATTGATTATTACTAAATAGCAATTTTTAACAATTGTGACTCCTTAAACCATAGTGATTAATTTTGTGTTCCGTGTCATTCTAACCTAGAAGAATGAGAAGCGACAGTCTGGCTTAAAGTGATTGTTTTATCATCCATTAAGTAAAAATAAATAAACAACAGTTTCACTTCTGTAACAAGTTTAGCTGCATAGCAGGACAAATCAGTTTAGATTAAACCATCACTAGAAGTTAAAGTGAGGTATCACTGAGAAAATTGTCTAATCTGATGTTATGCTCAAATAAATTGTCATTTAGTGAATAATTGCTTATTAATTACTGACAAATTCCAGGTGTTAATTGTTTTTCACTCCTGTTTGATGATGATTCAAAATATTTCTCAGTTGGTGTAAATGATAATTATAGAAACTCATACCATAAATCAATTTTAGAAATGATTATGAACAAAACAAAACTAGACTAAATAACAAATGGAAGTATAAATACAGCAAAATGTGATTTAAATATATGACAGGCATGCTTGTACTCTTAGATCTTAAAAGTTATGATAGATCATTATATGTTAGTTATTAGTATAAATCATATATATACATATATAATCAATCAAAGGCTGATGCAGTCCTTAACTAGAAATGTAGTGTAAACATATTCCCCTTTGTCAAAATATTAAGCACAATCAACCATAGAGACAAATGATAAAAACAATTTGTTTTTTCCTAAAATGAACTAATTTGACATGTTATAATCATTTTAAATACTGATTATGAAACAAGTATGCATTTGATTTTATCCAAACCCTACCAAAAAGATTCCTGAGAACAATGAGTGTGGTATTGAAGACTTTGTGTCCTCTGTGGCAAAAGCATGTGGGTACTACCTAGATTCAAAGGAACATGACCAAGTCACAAATTTCTGAAGACGTATAGGATTTCAAGATGCTGAAATTTGAGGTGCACTGATATTGCTACAATCCATCTGGAACTCCAGGCGTCAAAGAGAGAAAAGGGCTTCAGTTACCAATCACTATGAATTTGGACCTTAGTGCAAACTCGATATAACAATAGCAATAAGAATGGTCAAACTCAGATCACCTAGATTCTAAATTTCCTCAAAACTCTAGTGATGGACTGACAAAAATGCTTAAAATCCAGTTCTGGCTGTAGCTATTGTTCTTTTCAGATCCCACTATTCTATGTACAGTAACAGTGGATAATCCAAAGTAACAAATATAAATAATTTCTTATTTTTGCTCCAAGTTGTTGAATTTAAGTTTCCATTCTTGTTATTACAAGGAGGACAGTCTGAACAATCTGAAAATAATGGGAGTTAAGAGAAATCCATTAATTTCTGAGACAATTTTGTTCACAGGGTAAGTATAATTACCATTGTGCAAGAGACACATATAGGCAGTCAAGAGAAGCTGCTAGGATTAGAAATTGACAGGATTGGGCAAATTACTATACATATGCTGGGAGGAAGGGATATCATAGGAAAACAAAAAGAGAAAACATCCTCATGGTTTCAGCCATGAAAAATTCTGAATCCACTCCAGGGAATCCAAGAGGATCTCTTGTTACAAAGCCAAAATTAAAAGAAGTAAGGCAATACAATGAAACCACAAAAATTCCAGTATCTTCAACATAATGTTTTAAAGGTAAAAGTCAGATGGATTCTATTGTAAAAGCTAGCCATGATATAGAATCTTTAATAACAAAAAGTTAAAACCTTTTACTAGTGGTGAGTTTATTAAACAATGTGTAAAGATGATGGGAAATATATGCTCTGAGGAAAGGAAGAATTTTTTTTCTAAAATGAGTTTATCTCATAGGACAAAATTGAAAAAAAACTATTAAAAAGCTTGGAAAGAGAGCTTTTAATTTTAAGTTTTAATATTAGTAATATAATAAAGCACTGAGGCTACAAATACAGCCCAGCTTCTTGAATTTAGCCACCATATAAGTGATTACCTCAATTGTTAGTAAAATACAATTACATCAAGAAATTCATACAAAAGAGTAAAATAATTTTAATTATTCTTACATTAGTAATTTTCTTTTATCAGAAGTGATGAGACTTTGTGATTTGTGGCATGATCAAGTTATTTATGGTGCTAAAACCAGAACTTGTGCTAGAACTTGACAATGAAGATTCACCAACAGATTTAGCATGTGTAATCTATTTAACCCCTCATTTAAATGAATTAAATATGAGCCTTCAGTTTGAAAACATATTTATAAGTTTATATAATTATTTATAATATTAAAATTATAAAAATTATAATTTAAAATGTATTTATAATATTAAATTATGGCAAACTTAAACTAAGGCAAACAATTTTTTATGATGTCTATTAAAAGTGAAAAATGTGTAGCCTAGCTTTTATATTCGAAACAAGAATTTGAAAAAAGATCCACTATTTAGTTTTTCTAATTTATTAAATTTTATTTATTTATTGAATGATTGATTTTCAAAGAGAGAAAGAAAAAGAGAGAATGGGTAGTCAACGGCCAAGAGCTACTACAAACAAACTCAAGATAGATGTGCCACTCCTGCATATGGCTTTATATCGTCACTTGGGAATTCAACCTGGGCCTTTAGTCTTTGCAAACAAGTGTCTTTAACTGCTCACTATTTCTCCGGTTCATGACTTCTTTTTATATTCCAATCAATGTGTCACCTGTCAGTTTTCAAGTAGAATGTCTAAAGCTGAAATTTACTATTTAATTTAAAGAAAAAAAGATGATATTTCATTACCAGAATTCATATGTCTTATCCTCCCAGAAACAGACATCCTTAGCATCACAATCATTCCTTATTCAAGTCATTAATTTTTCACACATCTATACTGGGGAGTAACAGTTTTCAAGGTAAAGTAAAAGTAAAAGCTAGAGTGAAAATATCTGAGGAGCACCAGGAGAACTCAGAAAATTCAAGCAACTTCAACTGAACCAGATGAGAGTTCACTGGTTTCTCATATCGTATCTCAGCTTTATTTTGGTCCCTTTTATTTTATTTATAAATGAAAAATGTTTTTTTTTCAAAATAAGAAAATGGTATTACTTGATTTGCTAATGTTCTTTATCATTTTTTGTAAGTTTTAATAGATGTTCTCCAGCAGACTCAAGAGTTTTATTAAACTTGGATTTCTAGCCACCGGGCTGGAAGAGGTGTCATTGGGGGCAGATGCTGGGGTCCATTACTAAGGTGTCACTAGGGCTGGATGTGAATTTGAGATGAAAGGTATGAAGAACAGACTGAGCTCAGACTGGGTCCCTCCTGATGCTAAGGGGTGCTTGCTGTTTCGCTGCTATATTGCGCTTCCTTGGGGTGCTGGCTGTTTGGTGGTATGTCTGTTTGGATTTATGGATGGAAACCAGCTTCTGCCATTGATGGAACTTCCCATTGGTTCTGTAAACTGAAATAAGCCCTTCCTAATATAAATGTGTCTAGTTCGGAAGTTCATCCTTGCAGCATGGAGCTGACTACAATATTGATCACAAAATTGGATCCTGATCAGTGATTTTATATTCTCCAAATAGTATGTCATCACATGATTAGGGTTTTTTTTTTTGTGTGTGTGTGAGGAATTCTGTGCTTATCGGGTGATAAAAATCACAGAAATTATACACAACCCCCCCTTTTTTTGCTCTAGTTTTCATTAGAACTTGCATTTTAATATGTACTGCAGACAATTCTTTTTCAACCATTGTGACACAAAGAAGTAAAATAATTGGATATTAATGCTTTAAGGTCTCCAAAGGGGAGAAACACACACACACACACACACACACACACACACACACACACACACACACACGCACACACACACACACACACACACTTTCAAATACTCTTTGTTGAAGTTGCCTTTTCATCACTAGAAACATCTTACCAACAGCAGCTTACAGATTCTAGGGGAAGCATCATCAATGTCAGAAGAAGCGGCATCACTTCCATAAATCCATAAGAGAAAGAGGAAAAACAACACCAGCAAGCATAAACAGCCGGAGCTCAAACTGGCTCTGAACACACTCTAGTGCTAGACTACAAGATACACAGCCATCCCCTTTTGACAATTTCTTCCTCAGCAATGCTCTGCCTCCTGGAGGTTCAAGTTGCAAACTCAATCTCGTGAAAAATACTGGAGTCCATGTGGGCCACAGATTCAAGCCACCACATTCTTCAATACTCCAATAAAGCAATATATACATATATATATACATATATATATAAATTAGAAAAGTAGAAATAGTCTTATAAAATCCAGACATTTTTATTTTAATCCAATCCAAAATATTTTTATGTTCTTTTAGGAATTCTGGTGTCTTGAATGTAAAATGTCTCCCACTCCCATAGTCTCATGTGTTGGTGATTATGCCTCAGACTTAATCCCCATCTAGTAGAGACTGAGAACTGGAACCTTGTTGGAAGAGGATAAAATATTTATAAGCATACAGAGACACAAAGAATTCAGAACTCAGCAATAAAGAAAAGCTATATGTAGTTGCATAAAAGAACAAGGATAAGAACAGACTTTTTACCAAAGAAGCCTTACAGCATATATAACACATAACACATATTATGAAAGTTGCTCAAAAGTGTGATCTATCAAGCAGTTGTGAATTGGACAAGCAAGATAGTATATTCACACCTTCACAGCGACTAAAATCCCAACCAATGCCATGTCCTAACTAGAGTGGTGGCAGCAGAAACTGTGACTCATTGTTATCCAAGATTTAGAATACTTTAAACACTTTGGAGGGCAGGTTGGTCAAACTCTGAAGACTCCACTTACATGGGATCATGAAAAAGGCCAAAGTCATGGAAGCAGAAAGTCAGATGGCCTCTCCCAGGTGTCAAGTGGGGGAGGTACTGATGAGCAGTGATCTTCAGTCACACTTCATGGAAGTGCTCTGGAGATCTGCTTTGGTGTGTTTTCTAGATCATCATATTCTTTGTCAAATATTCTAGTTTTATTATTGCTTTTTTTCCTCCTGTTGACAGGTTAAGGGATAAAAGAAATTTTAGAACATCATAAAAGAAGATAATCTGTTCTTCTATAAGAAACATGCATGTAAAGAATCTATAATTAAACACTAAATGGACATAAAATATAAAAACTTTGGCCATTCCTTCTCTTAATCAGCTGCAAAAATTTAGAAATAATTTGCAGTTTGTGCTCTAGCTATGCTGATAAAAGCAAAACCTGACATGAGAAGATAAATTGGGTAAAAGAAAATTTGTTGAACATGTAGCTTTCCTTTCACCTTGCAGCTCCACAGGGAATTAAGTTTGGATATTGAACAAGCACTGAGTTTTAAAATAAGCAGCACTTTTGCACAGTCTTTTAAAATTATATCATATGTCACATTTAAAATACTTTCAGACTATAATTGGTTTACTTAAACATAGTTGAGCATGTAAAGCTGTTCTCAATTAGATACTGAAGCTTCTGTTCTCATTTCCCTTTATCTTGCAATTGGATTGCAATTGGACCTGGAAATTTAAACTTACATGTACAAAACATAATTATTATAATATGACAAAAAAAATACAGCTCCAGTTACATCCACTTAACAAGACACTTGGGTTTTCCAATCATTTAGTAACATGTATGTTGGAAAGTAAGGATGTCCAATTTAGTGACAAAATATAATTAGTCCTGAATGTATTATAAAGAGAACACAGCTTCTCTTGATATGCATGTCTGTTTTAAATGAGAATTTCACAAAGCACAGAATCAGGAGTGAGTTCTTGAGTGTGTATTTGTTTTTTGTTTTTCAAATTAAATTTTAATAATTAGATACATTGTATGAGCAAGTCTTGTGATGGTATCCCAATTTCCCTCCTCACTCTCCCCAGCCCACTGGGGGCCCTCCTCAGTGGGCTCACTGAACCAGATCATGGGATAGGGAGCTACAACTTTTATCAGGGGTAGCCAGTTGTGTGTATGTGTGTGTGTGTGTGTGTGTGTGTGTGTGTGTGTGTGTGCGTGTGTGTGTGTGTGTGTGTGTGTGTTGTTACTGAGGGGGGCAATGGTTTTGTGTACTTCCCTCCCCCGTGGCTCTTAAAGTCTTTCCACCCTCTCTTCTCCTCAGATCCCATGATTGATGAGTTTGAGGTCTGCTTCACTATTGAGGCCTTAAGAGTCTTTGGATTTCTATTTTAGATTGTGTTGGTATTCCTGGTGTCTGTCACCATTATCCTTTCACAAGTTGTCTGACTTGCTGTGTTCTCTTGCTCATTGCACCACTTCCTCGAAGGATTCTTTTGGGTTCTATATAATAAGTAAGGGTGGTCCATCTCCCTCCTGGATGTCAACAACATCTCTGGTCCTGCTGGTGGGATTGGGTTGAAATGTGAATTTTGCATAGCACAGGATCACAGTGAGTTTTTGGGCAGGCTTTTTGCAGATTATACATAATAGGGAATTCAAATTTTCATCTAAATTTTCAATTTTCCTAAAATAACCTCACTTGATCAAATAAACCTCAATTTATAAGGTTCAACAATTGACAGCTATTGCTGCTTTGCAATATTTATTAATAAATATTCCACGGAGAATTTTGCTTTCCTTTTTGCTTTCCTAAGTATATATCACATAAGACAGAAGAGAGAGAAGTTACATAAAAGGACTGATGGAATTTGGAAAACGGAAACAATGTACTTAGAAGCACAAAAAAAATTTGCTAAACCTAGCATGAGCATGAAAGCTAATACAGACTCTAGAATAGTTTTGTTCCTCGTTAATAATCCTAGCAGACAGAAACTTTAGTATCTGTATTATCTCTTTCATTTTTCAAAGTTTTGTCAATTTTTAATATTAATTGATTAGTTAATTAATTAATTAATTAATTCCTTTAACCAGCTCTATGGAAGAGACCAGAAAATCAAGAAATGCTCATCTGTGCAATAGTGGCGCTAACCTATAAAGGTAATCAACAGCTTGTTGATTGGCTAAGAGATCCCCTCAGGGACAATGAACCCTTAACTGGAACTGGGATCCATGACATAATCCTATAGGGACCAAGAACTTGGGCTCCTAGGGGAAATTCCCACTACCAGAGAGCAACAGAAAGGCTACACCCATTAGGAGCTAGCCAAAATAGCAATGTTGCCTCATTTAACCTATATTGATCTCACTCTCTGAGGAAGATTCTGTTAGTATTTTTCAGAAGGCATTGAGAGAGCTGGGAACAACTCAATTTCATCAACAAAACATTGGATGATGGCTGACATCCTGGCAGGAGACAAATTTTTTAATATTCTAAAATGAATGTATAATTATTTCATTTGCAAAAACACCTGTTTTCAAAAATTAACCACCACAGTTTTGACAGTTAAAAAAGGTGACAGATTTATATGACATGAAGGGAAGGTAGGGTATTTTACTTCATCAGTGAAGAAAATGTACAGAGGAGAGCAGACTGACAGAATTAACCTGTGCTTAGAATCAGTATTGTGAGTCGGCTATTTTTGTATCCTTTTTTTTTCTAATTACGTTGATATAAATGTTATCACTCCAAATCCAACTCTTCGTTAACATTCAGAGTGAGTGTATTACATTTTCTACCTCGTTAGAAACTTAAAATCAAATCAATTTTACATGAGACTTTAACTTTTTTCTTGTGTAGTAATTTTGATGAAAAGAGAGACAAAAAAAACACATTTAAAATGTGGTTGTGCAATAACAAGCAGAAGGAATTAAGTCATCATATTGAAACTATAATTCTGGAAATGAATATGATGATATCCTTTTTCTGTTATTTAGATCACTGGTCTCTCAAATTATTTGCTAAATGAAAGCTTCTCCACCTAAACCAATCCTCATAAGGTTTCTTCCCAGAATGTCCATGTCTTGATTGTCACATATCTTGTAAGTATATTTCAATATGACTATGGAATAGAAGTTTTCAATCAAGCCAGTGACAAAGTTCCAGCATTTTATGCTGGCCGGAACTAGAGTAGTTAATTCTGGAATAAGGTAAGCGGCTAGGATCTCTGTTTTAAACTGGTGTCCTGCAGTGGCACAGAAACAAGAATTCAGAGGTGAAAATGGGGAGTCTGGAAGAACAATAAAATTTTATCTTTTTTATATTCAGAAGGAGATATATTATAATTAAGAGACATTTTTATACACGTCACACAATAATACATCAAATTTCCTTTTTTAAAAATTAGTCTTATACTTTTTTGTTCACTTTATTCCTAAGGTTCTTTTTACTGTGAACTATAAATTTCATTATTCCCAGATCCATTTTAGATTGTATCCTTTTTAAATATCTTTATTATGAATAAGTATATACATTGCATCAGCAAATCTTTTGAATGTGTCCCAGTTTCTCTCCCCTCTGTCCCCTACCCACTGGGGTTCTTCCTCAGTGCACTTACTGGATCTGTCCATAGGTTATGGGGTTATGAACTGCACCAAAGGGAGCCAGTTTTTCTCTGTCTTTTTTTTTTTTCTTTCACCCTTGTGTATTGTTGCTGAGGGGGCAATGTCTCTGGATATTCTTCCTCACTATGGTTCTTACATTCTTTCCGCCCACGCTTCTGCTCCCTGAGTCATAGTGGTTGAGGTTTCAGTCAGCTTTGTTGTTGAGATCTTAAGTATCTCTGGTTCTCTGTCCTGGGTTGTGTTGGGTATTGTTGGTGTCTGTCTCCGTAGACCTTTCATCAGTTATCAGATTTGCTGTGCTGATTGGTCTCCTGTTTGTCTTGTCACTTTCTCATAGGTTTCATTTGGGCCCTGTGTGAAGGATTTGTGTGGTTTTTCTCCTGCCAGGATGCCAGCCTTCATCCAATGTCTTGCTGGTGGAATTGAGTTGTCCCCAACTCTCTCAATGCCCTCTGAAAAATACAAACAGTATCCCCATTGGAGAGTGAGAACAATATAGGTTAAGTGAGACAATGTTGCTATTTTTGCTAGCTCCTAATGGGTGTAACCTCTCTGTAGCTTTCTGGTAGTGGGGATTACCCCTGGGAGCCCAAGATCTTGATCCCCATAGGATTATGCTGTATATCCCATTTCCTGTTAAGGGTTCCTTATCACTAGGTGGATCTCTTAGCCAATCATTCAACCATTAATTACCCTCTTAGGTTTAGCGCCAATATTGCACTTATGAGCACTTCTTGACTTGCTGGTCTCTTCCATGCAGCTGTGTGTTCAGCATTCTTGCTTTCTCCAAATATCATTTCCCATGTAGATGGGCTATTAGTCCCCATTGAGGGGTGCCTTGGGTCCTCTTACCAGTCAGGAGTTCCCTGCCTTTGAGCGGATCTCATAGCCAATTTGTCTGCTGTTGATTACCCACCTAGGTTGGGCGCCACTATTTCACAGATGGGCACTTCTTGCCTTGCTTGTCTGTGCCATAAAGCAGTGTGTTCTGCACTATCAGGCCATTGGTTGGTGTAACTTGAAGATGCCTCCTACTCTCTCAGGATATCGTTGGTATGTTTCTCCTGGCAGCTCTTGCAACACCTTCCTGCATTACCGAGGCTGTCCAACTGGGAGCTGATTTTGTTTCTGGATTCAGCACTGTCTCTCAGTGTTGTGTGACATAAGTCTGTGGAATCTTCAGCAATAGGGTCTTATCTTTTGCCTTAGGTGTGATTTCAAGGGCTGAGACAAAAGTTTGTCTTATTTTAGGGACCATGTGGGTCACAATGATCAATAGCTAGTAGTGGGAGGTAACTACTTACTGGGTTGGAGAGCCAAAGGTACCATAGGTAGGCTTCCACCCACTGCTTTGGGGCCCTATCTACCTCCAGAACTTGTCGTACATAAGATAGGATTCTATGGAGTCAGATTATTGTCAGTTTAGGTTTGTGTACATATCCCCCCTCTTTGTTTCCACACCTGCCCCCATTTTACTTCTGTCCCCTTTGCCTTTCACATGAATCTCTAGTCATATTTACTTACAGTTTGGTTTAACCTGATTAGGGGCCAAAAATAAGGGACAATATGTGGCAATTGTCTCTCTGTTCTTGTGTGAGTTCACTAAGTATGAACTGTTCCAAATCCAGCCTTTAAAAAAATTTGTTATATCATTTTTCCTAATTGTTGAGTAGAATTCCATGGTGTATATGTACCACATTTTGATATCCATTCATCTAGTGATGGGCATTTAGGTTGTTTCCAATTCCTAGCTATTATGAATTGAGCCACTATAAACTTGTTTCTGCAGATGTCTCTGTGCTGAAATGAGTCTGGAGGATAGATGCCCAGTAAAGGGTCAACTGGTAGTTCTGTATCCATCCTGTTCAGGAGCCTCCACACTGCTTTCCATAGTGGATGTACAAGTTTACATTCCCACCAATAGTGAAAGAGGGTTCCTTTTTCCCCACATCCTCACCAATATCTATTGTTGGAAGATTTTTAAATTACTGCCGGTCTTACTGGAGTGAGGTGGAATCTCATGGTTTTGATTTGCGTTTCCCTGATGATTAATGATGTTGAACATTTTCTTAAGTGAGAATTGGCCATTTGTATTTCATCCTCTGAGACTTTCCTGTTGAGCTCAGAAGCCCATTTATGAGAGGGCTGTTTGATATTTTATTATTTAATTTATTAAGTTCTTTATAGGTTCTAGATATTAGACCTCTATCTGTATTGTAGCTGGCAAAGATTAACTCCCAACCTGATGGTGGACTATTGGCTTTGAGTATGCTAAGTTTGTCTGTACAGATGCTTTTTAGCTTGATGAGATCCCATTTGTTAAGTGATTGCTGTACTTCCTGGTTTACCAGAGATCTGTTCAGGAAATTTTTCCCTACTCCTATTTCATAGAGAGTTAACCATGTTATTTCTTCCAGGATTTTCAGAGTATCAGGTCTTGTGAGGACTTTGGTCCATTTGGAGGTGATTTTGGTGCATAGTGAGAGGGCTGTATCTATTTTCGTCTTTTTACAAGTGTTTATCCAATTTGTCCATCACCATTTGATGAAGATGCTATTTTTCTCCAGTTGACATAGTTGGCATCTTTATTGAATATTAAGTAGCTATAGTTGCTTGAGATTAGGGCAGGGTCTTCAGTTCTGTTACATTGGTATATCTGTCAGTTCTTATGCCAGTACCACACTGTTTTGTTACAATGGCTTTGTAATATATCCTCAGATTTGGTATGGCAATACCTCCTGATGGGCTTCTTTGACTAAGGATGGCCTTTTGCCTTTCCAAATAAATTCAGATTATTTTTTTCTATGTCCACAAAGAATGACACTGTTATTTTTATAGACATTACATTGAATCTGTTTATTGCTTTTTGGAGTATTGCCATTTTCATGACATTAATTCTACCTATCCAGGAGCATGGAAGGCCTTTCCATCTTTTTGTGTCATCTTCAATTTCCTCTTCAGTGGTTTTGTGTTTTCATTATATAATTCTTTCACATACTTGGTTAGTGTTATGCCAAGGAATTTGATTTTTTTGAGATAATTGAAAATGGGACTTTTTCACTGATTGCTTTTTCTGTGTGCATATAATTTGCATACAGGAAGGTTACTGATTTTTGTGTGTTAATTTTTTTTTATTCTGCCACTTTGTTAAAGGAGTTAATCACCTTCAGTATTTTAGTGATAATGTTCTTTGGGTCTGTTACATACAAGATCATGTCGTCTAAAAAGGGATAGTTTCACTTCTTCATTTCCAATTTGTATCCCTTTTATGTCTTTTTCCTGTCTTATTGCTTTTGCTAGAACTTCACGGACTATGTTGAAGAGCAGAGGATAAAGTGGACACCCTTGTCTTGTTCCAGAATTTAGTGGGATCTCCTTGAGACTTTCCCCATTGAGTATGATTTTGGCTTTAGGGGATTTGTATATGGCCTTTGGTATGTTTAGTTTTATGCCTTCTATTTCAGTTCTGTGAATTGTTTTGATCATGAAGTGGTGTTGAATTTTGTTGAAGGTTTTCTCTGTATCTATTGAAATAAGCATATGGTTTGTGGCTGAGTTTATTAATATGGTGGATTATGTTGAATGACTTCCATATGTTGAGCCAACCCTGCATTCCTGAGATGAAGCCTCCCTGATCAAGGTGGATAATACTTTGGTTGTTTTGTTGGACTTGGTTGGCAAGGATTTTCTTCATAATTTTGCAGCTATGTTCACCAGGGATATAGGTCTATAGTTTTCTTTTTTATAGTTTTCTTGATTTATTTTTGTCTGGTTTTGATATTAGAGTGATGCAAGCATCATAGAAGGAGTTTTGAAGAATTCCATGTTCACCAATGTCATTAAAGAGCTTCAGAAGGAGTGGTTTCCATTCTTTGATGAATGTTTGGTAGAATTCAGCTGAGAATCCATCAGGACCTGGACTTTTCCTTCTGAGGAAATTTTTAATTATGTTTTCAGTTTCGGTGGATGTGATAGGTTTATGTAGGAAATTTATCTGCTTCTGATTTAGCTTTGGTAGATGATAACTATTCAGGAATTCCTCCATTTCTTCCACATTCTCCAGCTTTGTGGAGTATAGGCTTTGCAAGTAAGACCTGATGAGTCTTCCAATTTCATTGGTGTCTGTTGTGATCTCACCATTTTCATTTTTATTATATTGTTTAGGGCCCTCTATTTTTTTCTGTTTGTTTAGGTTGGCTATGGGTTTGTCAATCTTGTTTATCTTTTCAAAGAACCAGCTCTTTTTTCATCAATTTTTTAAATTGTTTTTTTTTTTGGGGGGGGGTTCTATTTCATTGATCTCTGCCCTGAATCTAATTATCTCTTGAGTCTTGAGTTCCTAGGATTTGTTTTTTCCAGTTCTTCCAGTGCCCTTAACTGGTTGGTTAGGTTATTAATTTGGGATCTCTCTGTCTTTGTTATGTAGGCATTCAGTGCTATAAATTTTCCCCTTATGACAGCCTTCATTGTGTCCCATAGGTTTTGTCATGTTCAACTTTCATTATCATTTATCTCAAGAAAATTTTTAATTTCTGTTTTAATTTCTGGAAATACCCATTTATTATTTAATAACATATTGTTCAGTCTCCAATTGTTGGTGTGTTTTCTGTTTTTTCTCCCATTGTTTATTTCCAACTTCAGTGCATTGTGGCCTGATATGATGCAGGGTGCTATATCAATTTTCTTAAATTTATTTAGACAAGATTTGTGACCTAATATGTGATCTATTTTGGAGAAAGTTCCATGAGCTGCTGAGAAGAATGTATATTCTGTAGAGTTGGAATAAAAGTTCTGGATATGTCTGTCAGGTCTAATTGGTCTATGGTCTTGTTAAGTTCTATTATTTCCCTATTGATCTTCTGTCTGGTTGATCTGTTTATAGTTGATAGTGGTGTATTAAAGTCTCTAACTTTGATGGAATTGGAGTTTATTTTAGATTTGTTTTCCATTAATTTTTGCTGTATGAAATGTGGTGCACCTGTATTTGATGCATATGTGTTTATGATTTTGATATCTTCTTGTTGGATCATCTCCTTGATGAATAAGAAGTGGCCTTCCTTGTCATTTTAAATAATTTTAGTTTAAAGTCTATTTTGTCAGATATTAGAGTAGCCATTCCTGCTTGTTTTTTTTTTTTTATTTCAATTTGCTTGCAATATTATTTTCCATCCTTTCACTCTGAGGAGGTTTTTATCTTTAGAGGTGAGGTAGGTTTCTTGGAGGCAACAAATGGAAGGGTCCATCTTTCTGATCCATCTTGCTAGCTTGTGTCTTTTTATGGGAGATTGAGACCATTAATATTCAAATTTATAACTGTGAGTCTTGACTCAATACCTACCATGGAGCAGGGTTTATAAGATTTGGTGCCTCGTGTGTTGTTTTGTAACCTCTAGGCTTGATTATCACGCAAACATCTAGAGGGTTTTGTGGGTCGGTTGTTTGGCTCTTCTGTGTGGAATATTTCATGCAGAATTCTTTGTAGGTTATATTTTGTGTCCATGTAGTTATAGAGTTGAAATTAATCATGGAATATTTTCCTTCTTCCTTCCATTATTAGGGAAACTTTTGCAGGGTATATTAGTTTGGTTTGAAAGCCATAATGCCTGAGATTTTGAATTACTCCATTCCAAGTTTTCATGGTTTCCATGGAGAAGTCTGATGTGACTCTGATGGGTTTGCCTTTATATGTGATTTGCTGTTTTGCCTTTACTGCTTTTAGAATTCTCTTTGCTTTCAATGTTTACATTTTTACTATAATGTGCCTTGGGGAAGTTCTTCTTTGGTCCAGTCTGTTTGGTGTTGTGTGTGCTTCCTGTACCTGAATGGGACACTCTTTCACTAAAATGGGGAACTTTTCTTCAGTAATTTTGTTGAATATATTCTCTATGCCTTTTGTATGACTTTCTTCCCTCTCTGGTATCCCCATGATCTGGAGATTTGGTCTCTTAAGGGTATCCCAAAGATCTCTCATATTTTATTCACATGCTTTTTTGAACCTATCAGATTTTTTATTTCCCTATTATTCTCTTCTGTTTTGTCTTCCACATTTGAGGATCTGTCTTCCCAATCATTGATTCTAGTGGTAAGGAATTCTAGGGAGGATTTTATCATTTCCATTTGGTTCTTGTTTTCTGATACAGCTTTTTGAATTGCTTCCATCTTTATGTTGAATTGTTTTTCCATTTCAAGGTTTGACTTACTGCTTCCTGATACTTGTTCTTGTATTTGCTTATGTCTTCTTTCAGTTTGGTTAGCTGATTCTTGAGTTCTTCTGTTTGCTGGTTTGCCTTTAGTTCAGACACTGATTTACCTAAGTCCATCTGTTTCTCAATTATATTAAGCCTGGTGGCAAAGCTTTTGAGATGGCTCTGTACCATTTCTTGGTGATTTTCCATACTTGCTTCTATTTCTATCTTTAGCCTCTTCATTGGGTACATGTCACTTTTATCTGATTTAGTGTCATCTCATCATGTGCTTGCATTTGTACTCCCTGTTTCATAGTTTCACTGTTGACTTCGCAATTGGGATTTGGTGGGTTTGGTGTGTGGCACTCTGCTGTTATGCTCTTCTTGTGTTGTACTCTGCCCATTGTGTATCCACTTGGAGGGGTTGGGGGCGTCCTTGTGTTGAGTTCTTCTGAGCGGTGTGGATGGGGTGTGTTCTGGATTTCAAAGTAAAGGTTGTGCACTCACTTGCTTTTTCTGGCACTGTGTATGCCCTCAGATATGCTTCTGGCCTGAATAGTGTCCTGAAGTCAGTGGTTGGGGCTTAGTTTGCCCTCAATCCTGTGCCAATGCTGGCTAGTGTGATTGCGATATACCCGCAGACAGAAGCTGTGCCTGCATGTGTGTTCATAGGGCTGCAGGTGGGGTACACACTCAGAATGGAGCCTATCCTGTAGGTTCCTGCCATAGGAGCAAAGCCCAGCCTGCATCCTTGCCAGCAGGCTCCATTCTAGCTCTAACCAAATATGTAAATGAGAACCAAGGCTTGCTGTTCAGACCCTGTGCAATTATTTTGTTTTCCTGAAGAAGAGAATATTACATCAATGGGGTAAAGAGAAAAATACCTGAAAATTAACCTTGACACAACAAAGGATACATAGTATGGGATTTCTGTAATACAACACATTATGATTTTTCTATCATCCAATAAATTTGCAATCATGTTTAATTAGCTATGAATAAAACATAATCTAATAATAGCAAATCTTAATTAAATTAATTAAGTATACATGCTTTAAATGAAAGAACTATTGCCAATGTTACTTATTTAAAAATATAACTGACACAGTTATGTAAAATTATTGGACACTACCAAAATGAATAAAACATTGCAAATATATATGGACTAGAGATGGCTCAGGAGTTAAAAGCACTTGCTTATGCAAAGTCTATCATCCAGGAGTTTGATTCCCAAGTTGGCATGTAAAGCCATATGCACAAATTGGCACATTCTTCTGGAATTCCTTTGCCATGGAAAGAAATCTGGGGCATACCCATCCTTTCTCTCTCTCTCTCTCTTTGCCTGCAAACAGAAATAGAATAAAATATTCATAAATATGTTACAAATACCCACATCATAATTAATGTTAATGGAAACACAATAAAATAATTTTCTTCTAAATTAGTAATAAATGGATTACTAAATATTTATTCATCAGGGAGTACTGAATGAGCTACATTCTTTCATTAAAATAGCTAAAATGTGTAATCACTTCAATTTACTTTTCCATTCTATTCAAAAGAAAATGACTTTACTACCTGGATGGAGTATCTACATCAAAATGCATAGATAGCAAAGTTATATTTGATGATAAATATAACACTTGAAAGGACACAAAACTTATTCCCTTGTTTTCCATTCACTCATTATGTTGACCAGTGTTTTTCTCTTTATTTTTACTCCACTCTGCTCTGATTAATAATTTCTCATGATTAATCAATTCACAATTTGACCAACTAGAAATTTATGCTTATATTCATTACTATGGGAGGTAATGTTAATCTCCTTTCTTTTAAATGAAAATGCTGGAACTTGTGAGATAGCTCAGTAGGTAAGTGTGCTTTCTGCTCAGGCATCAGGATCTGAACTCAATCCATAATAACCACATTAAAAAGCTGGTTAGAGGAAGACAGACTGTAACCTCAGCACTGATGGGGACAAATTCAGGAGTATTGCTGGGGCTCCCTAGTTGATAGTTTAGCAGAGAAAGGGGTGTCCATATTCTACAAGACAGAGAGAGAAACAGAGAAAGAGAGAGAGAGAGAGAGAGAGAGAGAGAGAGAGAGAGAGAGAGAGAGAGAGAGAAAGAGAGATATTTCCCATCATATTAGAGAACACGTAGAACATAAAAATACCTTAATCTTTATTATGACATATGTCACTTATTAACCAGCATTCTCTAGATATCAGTGTAT
Source organism: Zapus hudsonius (assembly GCA_004024765.1). NCBI lineage: Eukaryota > Metazoa > Chordata > Mammalia > Rodentia > Dipodidae > Zapus > Zapus hudsonius. The sequence continues at coordinate 19,571 of PVHP010011345.1, read as the reverse complement.
ATATTTCAACAGAGACTTAATAGAGAACTAATATTGGTCAAGTAAGAACCTTTACATTTATAATATTGACATGACCACAGAGAACATTTAAAGAACTAAAATGGTCTTAATAGATAATTAACCTAATTAATCTATTAAAACACCAGACCTACTGTATATGAATAAGGTAGCAAAGCACACACTGAACAGACTTGCCATTTTTGATGATTCAGAAATAATACTAGTTAGGTATCGGTTTTACACCATAACCAATGTCACACCTGAATAAAACATTAAATGTTCATCTTCTCTTGGGAGCCCAAGAGTACCAGATCCGGTGCATATTGCCCTGAATCCCCGGTTCCAATCAAGGGTTCCTCCTCACTGAGTGGAATATTTGGCCAAATTTAATAGCTGTTGATTGTCTCCCCCAGGCCCAGGATCCTCCAATGCACAATTGCTCCTTTCTTGGTTTCCTTTTCTCTCCCAGTAGGAGGTGTGGTCAGCCTACTCATGGCCTCAGACTGTGTTTCATGTCAGTGGTCTGTTTACACCAGATGTCGTTGTTCAGCTTTCCCTGGCAGCTTGTGTAGTGTCTTCCAGCACTGCACTAACTGCCATCTGGGGGCTGGTTACCATTCCAGACCTCGAAGAGTCTCTCAATGCTGAACGATGGTATTCTGTGGTTTCTTTAGCAACAAGGTTTTGCCTCAGGCCTGGGGAGGGTGTTCAAGAGCCTTGAAATAATTCTGTCTTGTTTTTGTAACCTCATGGGTCACTCTGGTCAACAGCTCAGTGAGGGAAGGAACCAGTGACCAGGACCTGGGGCTGTCAGACTGCTCAAATGTTCACAGACTTAGACATTCTCCTCTACTACTCATGGCCCCTCTTATCAGTTGACACCCACTACTTACTCTTTAGGTTACAGTATGCTCGTGAGAATTTTATGTTTTTGAACCTAATTTGGTTTGGCCTCATGTTTGAGCCATTTCCCTCCCCCCTTCCCTTACCCCACATTTATAACCTCTAAGTTCTTTCTACTAGTCTGCATAAGGAAAAACGGTTATCCTGGTTATGGAGGCTTTTGAAAATAGAAGCTGAGTAATCCAGATTGTTGTATATTTGTTAGCTGATACTGACCTCATTCTCCGATGGAGATTGTGTTTGTATTTTTCATGGTACAGCGAGGGAGCTGTGGCCCATATAACCCTACCAAATGACTGCAGGCAGAAAGCTGAGATCCTGGCATGAGATGAGCCACCACAGTCATACGGGGGAGGATCCATATGGAACCCCACAGAGAATGATTGGATAAACAAGGGACCCACAGCCATAGCCATTCAATCAACAAAGGATAAGCCAGTGAGACAGAAACCAACGAATCTCGACACAAAAACCCCTAAACTCACAACATTAAAGCAGCCTTAATACTCACCCACCACGACTCAGGAAACTGAGCGGAAGAGGGGGCGGAAAGATTGTGAGAGCCATGGTGGGGAGAATATCAGAGACTTGGCAACCCTCAGTAACAACACACTTGGTTCATGAGAACCCGGCTGAAGACTGGGCTATCCATGGTCCCCTACCAAAAAGACTGATACAGATGGCCCACGGAGGAGGATATCCAGCTGACTGGGGATGGGGAAGGGGGGCAATGGGGAATTGGGGATAACAACTCATGGTTGGCCCACTAAACAGTGTAACTCATTATGGACAATAAAGAAAAATAACTAAACAAAAAACATTAAATGTTGATCAAATGCTACTAAAAGAAAATGATAAAATGTGTCATCATAGCAATTTCAGAAAAAAAGAACAACAACAACAACAACATTACATCACATAAGAGAAAGAGGGAAATTCTTAGAGTAATGGGTTTTGGAAAAGTTTTTGCTTTGAAAATTCTCAAAAATGACTGTGCGAGAAACTCATAGCTGATCAGTATCTTGAAAAGGATGCTTAGAGTATAATAGAGTAAGATAATGCTGTTATATGCTGCCCTTTCATATCTTACTAATATAAATGAGGTAAGAATAAAAGTATTAAACAAAAATGATCTGAATATGATAATAGCAATATGAATAATCATATTTAGAAATTTTTATAGAAAAATTCCTATTGTCAATCATTTCCTCAGAGACAATTAAGGAACTTATGGAAATATTTTTATTGTGTCTAAATAGCATGTGCATATTAATTAATAAATATAAACAAGTGAGTTTTATATAAGGTTTAATCACCCATGGTTTAATGAATTAGAATGTCATTCAACTGATGTAGCAATTTATTTCTAAAAGGTAATATTTCATTTTGCTTCAGGAGTTACTAAACAGAATGAGATCATGATGCAGATGGCATATTTTGAAATAAATAGCATATGAACATGGGTAATCGGGTGTCTTCATAGTAGCTTCAGGTCCATAATATTGTCTTTTCAGGTCCATAGTATTGATGGGACACCAAGGTAAATCCTCAAAGAAATGTTAGCATAAACAGCCAGAACTTTCTCCTGCTCTAATGGGTTTTAGCCTTTACCAGGCTATCTCTAATTGATCTCACTACTTAGGAGAAACTTCTTTTTCTAGTGATTGGTCAAAGCATCTTAATAAACAAGAGAATATTTACTTCATATAGGCTTCTGAAGTGTGAGATTTCTGTTGTCCTAATTAGAGGCTTTCTTGTATGCTGCCCTGTTAATTTTTTTTTAGATACAGATTACTTCCCCACCCACTATTTAGCAAAATATCTGACAATACACTACTTTTTTGTTTGATATCATTTAATTGGCAGACTTCCTATATTTTTGACTTTTACACAATCATATTCAGGTTAATATCATTATTCTATTTTGACAAAAGTTTTGTAAAGAGCTAACTATGAGAATAAAAATGAATTATTTTATTTGGCTGGCTGGGTATTAGGATTGTTTGACCAAACATATACGGACAAAGAAGTTAAATATAATTGTGCAGAACTTACTTATATAAGAGCATGCAAAGAGATGTAAATTGAAGGTCTAGGCTCATTATTTCCTAAAACAAATGAACAGAAACAGTACATGCTAAATCACCCAAGTTTGGTGTTGGGGGATATTAGGGAGGATAATGATACACCTCTGGCAGATTGGACTTGGAATGAAGTGTGTGCATGGTTAATTGTAGGTTTACAAGCTCCTCCTTCATTCTTGGATATTGGATTGTGGTTTATCTTTATGCTAAACATATCAAGCAATTCTATTGATTGATTGACTGATTGATGGTTTTTCAAGGCAGGGTCTCACTCTAGCCCAGTATGACCTGGAATTCACTTTGTAGGCTCAGGCTGGCCTTGAACTCACAACAATTCTCCTACCTCTGCCTCGTGAGTGCTAGGATTAAAGGCGTTCACTACCATGCCTGGCTAAGAAATTTTAAATCAGCCAAAACAGTTAATCTATTTTTCTGTAAGAGTGAAAAAAAGTGAGGGATAAAGCGTTGCCCATGATTGATCTGCATACTATATATCCAGGTGGGAAGAAAAAAAATAATATTCACTTTGCATAATAAAACTCATTGTTGTAGTTGACTTTCTCTGTTGCTGCACAGAAAGAACCCAAGCAAAAGTGGTTTGTGGAGGAATGGTTTTGTTTGGATTAGGGACTAGAGGTGAGATTACATCATAGCAGGGAAAATGATGGCATGAGCAGAGGGGTGGACATCACCTATGCCACATCACTGCAAACAGGGGCAGGAAGGTGTGCCAAAAACTGGCAAGGGAAAGCTGGTTTATAACCTCTCAAGCCTGCCCCCCAAAGCACAGCTCCAGTGAGGTTGTAAAACCCAAACTGCCATCATCTGAGGATCAATCAATCAGAACTCATTCATTTGTTTTTGGGGGGACACCTGGATCAAACCATGACGGTCATTTTTAAATAAGTCTGGGTTTTGAGATAGTTTTACTTTCACATGCTTATTTTAAATAGTATGTGCAACATACCTAATGTTGTTGGAATTTTGCATTCTCTTGTTTTGCTTACTAGAGAAACTGACTAGATTTCCCTTGTCCTTGAAGTAGTAAAGGATGGAATAGTTTTACTATTTCACCTGATTACATCCAGAGAGATGGATGCAATTACTTGTGTCGAAAAATGAGATGAAATGACTAGATGATATAGGAGAAATAGTAATTACCACTATATATTATTTGATTTATGCGTCCCCAAAGACAGCTATAGGTTTCTCAAAGAATGATATTTTCCTTAGGTTAATTCTGCCATAGAAAATTTTCTAATATTATATTAAGAGGTCATCTTTAACCTCTGATGGTGAGCATATAAGCTGAAAAGATACATTACCTCTTCATTAAATTCCTGCGTGGTAATAAATTCATTTAGCCTAATGTAACTCAAATACCTCTGCATCTAATTGCATTTTCAATGCAATCTGCACATATAAATACCTGAAGTGCTATAACTGGAAAAAATCATCTTCTTATTCAATATAAGTAATTTTCTTCTCCATTAAACACTGTCTTTAATAACTAACCATAGTGTTGCTTAAGGCATTTCTAAACTATTAACATAATGTCTATTTGCTTACTATCACTAGAAGAGGGTTTTGATTGTTGAATGGTAGAAATTATTTTATTACCTGGAGACTAAAGGTGAAGAGGTATGGGTTTTCACCCACTAACTTTTATAAGGAAAGTAAGTTTAGTAGAGAGGTTCAGGGCCTATGAATGAGAGACAGTGTGGGAAGATTAGAAAAACATGTTTGCATTCTTGAATGAAAATACAATTTAATTATATTTTGTTAACTTGCAACCAACAATTACATCTTTATCAGTTCCTAGTCTTTCTTGGTTTAAGTTCAGCCAAAATATTTGAAAGGACTTTTTCAGAGGACACAGATACTTTTCTTATTATAAAATAAAATTTTGATCCTTTTGCATTTCTTTCCATCATTTTATCTTTATTCATATACCGACTCTCTAGATAAGATTTTAAATTAGAATCTTACTTTCCTTGGGAGTTACAGGCATTGTCTAGTTTTAGTATTCCTGGTATGTTCTGTGATGACTAAAGAATAAACAGGGGAAGTCAGCACAGTATTCTACTATGAGATATTTTTAATTTTAGACACTTGGGAAGATTTGTAATGCCTCCTCCTAGATAGTTTTCAAAATATTTATTTTGCTCTTTTTGAGTAAAAATAATTGTCAGAATTTGATAATTTTTCCAAAAGTGATTATTAACTGATGGTAACGTTTAAAAAAATGGTATCCACAATTCTAAGTGCTCTTATTTTCCTCAGAAAATAAAAGTTGTCATTGCAAATAATTCATTCATATAAGACTTATGAAGGAAAAATCATGATAATGACAGTAAAGATCTACTTTCCTCCCCACCTATTATCAATCTATAATAATGATAACCACTAAAAGTGACACATTATGTGATCATATTTCATAAATTTTTGATAAGAACTCATAAAAATTTAGAAGCATCTTGCTTATAAGGATAAAAGTAAATGTTTTTTCTTTACTTATTGTCAATTCTTTCTATCTAAACTCTTTCTCATTAAAAAAAACACTTCTCTATTACAAACTTTCCTATATCCTATCTGCCATTGGCTATATATTACTGTCTCTGCCTGCTGACTATATAATAACTTCATAGATTTAGAATCAATAAGATGCATGCCTTCTATTCAAAAGAAAGTCAAAACCAGAAAAGTTTAAATGATATAATGTTAAGAATACATAACTGGATATTTCAAGTTCACTTTTCATCAAAACATTTTATTGTGTATGAAATATGATTTGTAAAGAAGATTTCATTTCATTTTCATTGAAATAATAAAGAATATGTAATTTAGTGCTGCACTGAGTAATTTATTCTACAAATATTGAACATCTGAGATAATTTATAAAGAACAGAAATGCATTTCTCACATTTTTGGAGGCTGAAAAGCCCAAGATGAAGGAGCAGGAAGCATCATAGTCTAGTAATGTCTTGGTATCTGACTTTAAGGTGACATATAACTCAAATACCTGCTGAACTTAATTGTCTTTTCAATGCTATCTGCACATATAAACACCTTCAGTGCTATAATTAGAAAAAAATCATCTGCTTATTCAATATAAGTAATTTTCTTCTCCATTAAACACTGTCTGCTTGCTTCAGATCAGAACAGGGACACCCAATGTGAAGCCCTTTGCTTTGTTGAAATAATTTACTCACAAGGTCTAAGCCCTGATAACCAAAGCATCTCTGGTTAGGATCCTCCTCCTCAAAACTATAACACTTTTGGTTGTATCTAAACCACAAATCTTGGAGACAAGTGGGGTTGCTGGAACAGTCCATGAAATGGACAGCTATAATTAGTGCAAGCAGTTGCCAGTTTTTTTTTTTTTTTTGATGGGGACAATTCCTCTGCATATTCCCTCCATCACAGCTCTTAGAAACTTTGCACCACCCACATAATATTTTCTTGAAAATAGCCTGTATATGATCTTACTTTACTTTTGTCTAGCTATATAGATTGTGAAAGTATATCTTAACTTATAAAAGGTACATAAAGTCAACCCAACCATTTCTTGAAAATATTTTATTTTTTGTGTATGTGCATGAGAGAAAGAGAGAGAGAGAGAGAGAGAGAGAGAGAGAGAGAGAGAGAGAGAGAGAGAGAGAGAGAGAGAGAGAGAGAATGAAGCCTCCTGTCACTGCAAACAATCTCCAGACACATACACCACTTTTTACACCTGCCTTTAAGTGAGTTCTGGAGAACTGAACCAAGGCTATCAGGCCTTGTAAGCAATTAACTTTTTAAACAGTGAGCCATCTCTCAAACCTCACCAAGCTATTTTATGTTCAACATCAATTTATTGAATTTTGTCTGGTTATGACATTAAAATCTTAATTTTCCAACTATTAATAAAGTAGAAAAATGTTTTCAAGCAAGTACATCTCAGACTGACTGAATCTCATTAAAGTAATGGCATTAATTTCTTAACATTAGTTTAGAATGGTATGTATGGAACATATTTAGATATAAGCCTGATTAACATTTGTCCATTTTAACATTCCAGGTCTCAGTTTTACTTAATGAGGTTACTAGCTTGTTTTTGAAAGAACATCTATTTAAGAATTTCCAAAATTTGCCTTCCAGATAAGACAGCAGCTATAAATCAGAGAAAGTTCATACAGGCAGTAGAGATACACCACAAAGTCAGTATATATTCCTCAGAAAGCTACAACAGGGCAGACAGTAGCAACAGAGCTAGAAGGGTACATGGGAAACTGAAGCTATTCTCAACCAGTATTCAAATGATCTTTCTGGGAAAAGGCTACCACACCATAGGTGGTGCTGTGAAGAATGGTATTCAGTGTTTTGATGGGCATGGGTAGAAAGGGATATCCCAGAACAAAGGAAAATATACATCTCCAGAAGCTTTGTAATCTCGTCTCTTAGGCTAAAGTCTTTAATGGATTTAATGGGTTTATTTTGAAAGTAAATTACATTAATGAAATATATATATATATATATATATATATATATATATATATATATATATATATATATATATATATATATATATATTCTGTGTGTGTGGGGGGGTGTATACATGGTTTATGGCACCTCATGACCTTTATTTTGGTGGCCAGAGCAGAATATTAGGTGTCCTGATCCAATCCTTGTTCACCAGTTCTGACTTGAGCTGGACTCTCCTACTGATCCTGAGCTTCCTATCTTTTTTTTCACAAGATTAGGTGATTGCTGAGTCTCTACTTCCCTATGGAAATGCAGTTACAGACATAAACAGCCACACCCAGCGTTTATGGGATGCAGGGTGGGTGGGGGGAGAACCTGAGGAGAACCAAGCTCGATTAGTATTACAAGCCTCCTAGGCCCTCATGCTTGCACAGGACTGCTCTTAACTGCTGAGCCACCTCTTAAAACCTACTAATGCTTTTAACTTGTTTCTTAAATTAGTCTCTGAATTTTGAATTCTAAAATGAATTTGAGAACTTACCATGCTCTTCTCACTTTGCATAAAGAACAGAGATGCAATCAGATTATTTGCAAAAGTACAACACAAATTCCAGATTACTAATGCCATTACCTGAGCAAGTAATAGTAGGAAGGTAGAGATAGATACATGTGAGTCATCAGTTTCTAAGCTTCTCATCAAAATTCCAGTCAAGTATATCAAGTCGGTATGGAAAGTTAGATTATCTGTTTTCCAGGAAAATATGGAGATCTTAGAAGGTAAGGGAAGAAATGCAGTGGGCAGAAGTGTGGAAGGAGAGAAGAGAAAAGGTTGGGCAATATTATAAAGTTACTCTACTCTCTAAGAATTTACACAGTTGGTTCAGATTTAGATCTAGAGTGAATACTAAAATATCATAACTTAACTTCATAAGTCTCTTCTGTTTTTTTCACTAATTCACAATTAAGTTTATTTTATTGTTGGTTTATGAATAGTAAAACATACAAATTCGGTTTAGATACCTCAAAGAGCTTATTCTCCAGAAAAATCTCAAAGTAGAAAGTTAAATACATATTAGCATTTTTCAAATTACTTTTCCTTAGAATTATATAACTAGAACAAGATTTCTTTTTTTTTTGCAAAATAATAGTATTCTGAAATTTTAAATATGCACTACATTTTGAGAACTTGATTTCTCCTGCTTGGAAATACTGTAAAATCTGAGCGACAGTGATTCTCTCCTTATGGGATGATAGCAGCCTCATTCATGACATACTTATAATTCATAATTATTTTTAAATAATAATAAATTGAATTTCTTATTACTTTTATCTAGATAATAAAAGGTAAATTCAAACATATATATTTTTTCAATATGTGAATATTTCATGTATTTTTGTTGGATTTTGCATGCATAATTTGAGTACTCTATTTAAATGTGATGGAGGAAATCTCTTTTCCCTGTGTTTTCTTCATAGTTGGATTGTTTTCAGACACCTGGCCTTTGCTAAATTGAATCATGTGTGTTCTTATTTATCCCTCATTCTGCAACAGTATCTTTTTTTTCCATTTTTCCCATTCTCTCTTGCTGTATCTTATTGTGTTCAGGCCTTCATTATCTTCTTAACCAAAACTATTTTCGTATGAACAGACAACAGTTGCTCATATTTTCAGGACTAATGTGGAATGTAATTTTTTAATAGAGGTATTTTCCAACTTTGAAAAGTAAGGTTGAATACTTTTGCCTTCTGTAGCCACTTATCCTTCTCTATTATCAGATGGATTTGTGTCTCAGTAACAACTATCTCCTCTTGCCTTGATATTCTTGCACAGAATGAATTTTCATAAATATGCATTATCCAATTTAATAAACAAATTAGCATGGATGAGCTCCATAGTAGAATCCATATTTAGGAATTTCCAAAAACACATGTTTTTCTAAGTAAAATCAGTTGTGCATATTTTGCTTTAGATCTGAAAAATATTTAAAGAAAATAAATTCTTAAAAATAGTTTTGGTGGGCTGGAGAGATGGCTCAGCTGTTAAGGCATTTTCCTCCAGTGCCTAAGGACCCCAGTTCAATTTCCCAGGAACCACATAAGCCACAGACCCACAAGGTGTTGGCCTTGGTGTTCTCTCTCTCTCTCTCTCTCTCTCTCTCTCTCTCTTTGTCTGTCTGTCTGTCTGTCTGTCTTTCTCTCTCCCTACCTCTCCTCTCTCTCTGTATCTCTCTGCTTGAAAATGAATAAATAAAATCTTTTTTTAAAAAAGGAAAAATATAGTTTTGGTGACAGGGTCTGAAACCAGATACATCATCAATGTAAACAACTGAGATTGTCAGCTATACCAAATATTGGGATTCTATCAAGATATTAAAGTATGACCAAGACTACACTCTATTTCTGTTCTAGTGGAAGAGAGCTGTACCCCTACTTAGAGCAAGAAAGAACCACCTCAGCAAGAGAGAAGCACCACAGATGACCAGACGAGGAAACAAATTTCTTCTTCATGACACAGAGTCTACCTGTCTACCTTCTTCCATGTCAACATGCCTGGAGTAAAGGCAGGGGAAACTTTCCTTCCTAACTGAGGTAGCAACATCATACACAGAAGGGTAGCACCATGGATATCAAACAGATCAAGTCAGCCTTACAAAGGTCTGAATAGTCATTGTGGTCATTGTGAGCATAACCCACAAAATAATTGAGGAGCTGACTGAAGAAATAAAATATTTCAATATGGTCCAGAGCCAGCTGCCACAGTGTGAAAAAAATTCAATGTAAGTGGCCACTTCTCATTTTAAAAAAATGTTCATCATCCTTAATCATCAGGGAAATGCACATCAAAACAAGAGATTCCACCTTTCTCCAGTCAGAATGAAAATCATGAAAAAAAAATCCAACAATAGATGCTGGTGAGGATGTGGGAAAAAGGAACCCTCATTCACTGCTGGTGGGATTGCAAACTTGTACAACCACTATGGAAAGCAGTGTGGAGTCTCTTGTAAAAGATGCATATAGAGCTATTGATGGACCTGACTATCCTTCTACTGTGCTCTACTGTGCATCTATCTACCGTCAAGATTCCTTGCTTCAGCACAGAGACATTTGCTCAACCATGTCTGTAGCAGATCAATTAAGAATAAGAATCAACCCAAATGCCCATAACTGCATGAATGGATATCAAAGTTGTGTTACATATACACTATGGAATTCTACTCAGCTCAAAGGAAAAATGACATAATGAAGTCTATAGAAAGGTGGACGGACTTGGAGCAGATTATACTTAGCGACCTCACACAAGAACAGAGATAAGCACCACATATTTCCCCTCATATGCAGTTCCTAACCAGGTTAAGTTCAAAGAGTAAGCAAACCTGACAGATGCATTGAGAGAATGACTAAGGGGATGGAAATTATGCATGGGATGGGAGGAATATGAGGGTGAGGGTGGGGTGGGGGTACGTAAACACTAATCTAAACTAATAATGAATTCTTACCCCATAAAATCCTTACTTTCATATACAAACTCTTGAGGAAAATGTGGGCATTGCCTAGTAAGGGGTCCATGAATATGGTAGGAGGAAGCCTAACCCCTAGACAGTTTTCTCTGGTATATAACTCCCTGTCCCAGTAACTGGTCACGTCCCTCACAGAGCTATTGATCCAGATCCCTCCTACCATAAAAAGACATTCTTATATCAAAGTTCTTGAATAACTGTCTCAGGGAAAAGGTAAGACCCTAATGCTGAAGATACCACAGAGTGTTGTCACATGGCACTGAGAGACCTTGCTGTATCCAAAAAGGTAACTAGCTCTCAGATGGTAGCCTGTGTAGTGCTGGAAGGGGCATTGCATGAGCTGCCAAGGGAAACTGTTCAATGATATGAAGAGAAAGCAGAGGCCATTCATATACAACACAGAAAGAATGGTGAGGACACTGCTATACAACAGAAACCAGCAAGTCAAGAAGTGCTCATCTGTATAATAGTGGTGGTAACTTAGGTGGGTAATCAATGGTTTGCTGAATGGCTAACAGATGTGCTCAGTGGCAAGGAACTCTTAACTGGAACTGACATCCATGGCAAATTCCCATGGAGACCAAGAACCAAGGATTCTTCCAAGGGTAAACTCCTACAGAAATCAATAGAAAGGCTACACCCATTAGAATCTCTACAAATTGACAATGTTTGTTCATTTAACCTAAATTGACCTCAATCTCTGCTAAAGAATCTGCTTGTATTTTTCAGAGGGCAAAGAGAACCGTGGGCAACCGAATTCTACCAAAAAGACATGGGATGATGGTTGAAATCCAGGCAGGAGATGAACCACCCCTCACCTGTCATATAGGGCCCAAACAAAACCTGTGAGAAATTGGCAACATGAACAAGCTATCTAACACCACAGCAAGTCAGATAACCCATGAAAGCACAATAGAGACAGACATTGAGGATACCCAACACAATCCAAAGCAGAATTCAAGATACTCCTAAAATCTCAACAATAAAACAGACTTAAAACTCACCCACCATAACTCAGGGAATATAGCAGAAGAAGGGGTGGAAAGATTATACGATTTGTGGATTTGTGATGGGGAAAAGAATATCCAGAGGCATTGCCCCCCTCAACAAGAACACACAAATAAAAAACTGGCTACTTTTTGAACAATTCATAAACCCCTACCCCATGGTATGGTCCAGCAATCCCACTGAGGAGGGCCCCAGTGGTTTGGGGATTAGGAGGAGGGAAATGGTGTCACCACCACAAGACTTAAGTTATCTAGTAATTAACATTTTTTAAAAGAAACGTAATTGAATTCTAAAGTGCTTCTCAGGGTTTTACCTGATTCTGAGGTCATCTCTTTCTACATTTGTGCTAAAAATTTGTTTTCTTTATGATGTTGGTAGAACATATATTCTAGTACATTCTGGATAAGTGTTTGCTGGATAGTAAATTCATAAAAAAATTAGACCTTTGATATAAAAAAATTAAAACTCATCTACCAGCACAATAGACAACTAATAACATTAATAAAGAATTGGCAACAATCCTGAGAAGATTTAGAAGATGAAGATGTCTAGAAAAGGATTTACAACTGCAACTCCCTATTCCATGGAATAGACCAGCAAACCCACTGAGGAGGACTCCCAGCGGGTTGGGGACAGGGAGGAGGAAATGGGGGTACCATCATAAGATTTTCTTATGCAATATATCTAATTATTGCCAATAAATACTAAAAACAAATATTTCAACAAGACATTACACATTCACTTGGAACAAATCAAAGTGGGAGGAGTGAATGTCAGCAAAGGTACCAAAGGATATTGAGAAATTTACATTCAAATCACCACAGAAAGCATAATAATAGAATGGAAGTTATTATAGTATAAAAGAGGTAACTGAATTAAAACTTACTAGAGGACCTCAGTAGCAGTATGGAGAGAGAATAACATGGAATCTCCAGATATAACAGTGAAATCAGAGGGTAAAAACTGAAGACTAATAAAATACGTCCAACTTGAACACCAGAAAGAGTACACATTACAATTATAATATCTAGAACTTAAGTGATAAATAAATGGAGAAGTAGGAGGAAGATAAGGTGGAAGCCAAGGAAGGTGAGGTGGAAAAAGATTTGAAGGAGGTAGGCAGAGAGGAAGAGGAGGACTTGTCCAGGAAAGAAAATAGACTGACTAAAATTCTTCCTGTTTGATGATGAAGTGACCCTTCAGGTTCAAGAATTTGAGATAATATATTGAATAAAATAATATATCCACACAAAGCAGAACAAAATTAAAAGGTAAAAATAAAATTTAAATTAAAAAAAGAAAATATAGTTTAATAGCCAGAGTGAAATAACACGTTGCCTACAGAGGACACTAACCCAAATGACATGGAATTTTCTTTTCTAGATGCTTGGTGAGGTGACACAGTATTTTCCATGTACCTATAGAAAAGAACTGCCAATTGAGAGTACTCTAGCTGGCCATGCTATCTTTCAGGAAGGAAAGTTTGCAAAGAAATAAAGACCACAACGTGAGAACAAGAAAAGGGCATGCATTCAGAAGTTTCTTTAGCAATAAGAAAGTAACAGGGAAAGCATGGATGTGGTATGGCCTGATGATTAGAAAAGCTAACTATTGACAGTGTAGCTTATGTAGTTGTTTACAGGTAGATATTTGAATTTCTCTATTGTTCCTACTTTGAAAGTGTGAGCAAAGATTAGAAACTTTGTTATTTACCAGGCTTCACTTTGGGGTTCATTGCTACAGACGTTATTGTTTGGTTTTCTGCACTGACCGCAGCAGTTTGTGTTTTAACTTCTTAGACTGGTGAAAGACACCATGAACTTTTGGGACCTCAAGACGGAAGAACAAACATGGGAAGTGTGATTATCCCTTCACTTGCTATTTTTGTGGCATTCATTTCATTTTTAAAAATTACTTTAGCAATGGTTGTTATATTTCCAAATATCTCACCTATTACTGTAGTTGTTGTATTATATTTTACGTTTGGTTTTGAAACAGTGAAAAGAAATGATATCTAGTTTGTTTACTCATATTTATGCTTTTTATGTTTGTTCTTTCTTCGTGTGGTCCTGAAAGTTCATGGTTTATCATTTTCTTTCTGTTTGAAGAAAGTCCTTTAGTGTATGAAAGTAGATTTGCTAAAACTATTCTCTTAGCTTAACTTCACCTGTTGGTGTCTTTCTTTCTTCTATGGGAAACTGAGTAGACAAAGAGTATCCAAACAGCTGCAGCAAAATTATATACTAAACACAGATCTGATCTGAACTTGTAATCACCAGTCTAACTGCTCTGGCTGTAAAAAACCTTCAAAATAATTCCATTCAGAATTATTGCACTCATATGGCATTCTTTAAAAAAGTTTAAAATGAAGAACAGAAACAGAGAGGTCAGAGGTGATGGACATGTGAAGGTGGGGGTAATGGAGAGGTAATTAGTAAGAGTCAATGGAAAGGGGGTGGGAGATGATTCAGGGGGTTAAAAAGATTGCTGAACAATGATGAGGTCCTGAGTTCTGATCTTCAGAACCCACATAAAGGTGACTTTGTAGTTCATATCAAAACCTAGCATGCCTACTTCAAGATGAGAGGTGGAGATAGTAGAACCCAGGAATCTCATATACCATCTACCCAATCTAGCATCCACAGCAGTGATGAAGGGAGACTGTCTCAAGTCAAGTGGGAATGTCAAGAGAACTTGTTTTCTGACCTCCATGTGCAGGCACATCCAAACCTTACTCTACACACACACACACACACACACACACACACACACACACACACACACAGAATAAAAGTCAATCAAAGTGAACTTGCTATAATGGTAATAGTATTCTCTCTCTGGCCTCTGGCAATTGATACATGATGCTGCACATGAATAAATATAATGGCATCAAATTAAAACAATGTACCAATACACTCAGATTTACAAAGGCATACAGAGCTAGTAAAATTTGAGTAAGCTTGGTATAGGAAAATTCAAAATGTTGTTTCTTATATCATGTTTTCTTACAAAATATGCTCAATGGACATATCAATGAATCTAGATAATGGGTACTCACAGTAAAGGAGTCTCATTGAAAATTTGATGAGACCAACTTAAAATTGCGGCTGTACCACTACTTTGCCAGACATCTTTCAAAAGGGAAACGGCTCCCACATGTCTACATCAATGGAGAATAGGGTCATCAGTGCTGTTATGACATTCTTATTTGTAGTGGAGTTGGACTAATGTGGGTCATAAGAGGCAGAACAGTTTTAGGTTCTAAACAGTTAATCCTGAAATATTGTTGTTATGTGAAAAATATTGTCTTCTTTACATTACCCATATATAATCATGTTATTACTGAACTGTCAATAACTTTACTGAAAGATAAAAACATCTATCAGTGGTTTGGACCCAGTTCTCTGGCATTAATCACTGTTTTTATGAGGCTCTTTTGTAGTTAGGAGAACATATTTTAATAAACATGCTATTTTTTGAACTGTTCTGTTTGCTTGTTCATTTGTTTCTTTGTCAGTATCACATCAGGACTTGAGAGACTAGGTATTTCACTAGGGATTAGAGAAAAAAAAATAAATTGTAAGATTTCTTTGTTTTCAGCAAGCCTTTTTATCATTTAAAGTGAAGAAGTGGAAAGACTAATCAGCCATCCAAGTTTGTCTTATCCAGCTTCCCAGGATGAAAAAGAAATTACAGCTGCTGCTACTGCTGGGTATGTCAGACATAACACTAAACAATTATAACATCAAGAACATATTGCTCAGAAGGCGAATTATGATCATTTGTAATAATGTTATAATTCAGCTCAGATTATGATATTATTAGAACTTAATTTTAAAGTTGCATTAGTTTTCTGGGCACTTACTATCAAATACACAAATATCTATTAAACAGTGACTTGGTCATGCATAATGCTTCACACTGTACGATGTTTCTAGCCTTTAAGGAGACAAGACCTCAGTTGGCTTTCCTCCTCTCTGGCTTCTAAGAAATATATTTCCATCTAAATCTGCATTGAATTGAAACAAAATTTGCTAATCTGCTGGAGAATTTTGACTGGGAGTGGGTTTGGATTACAAGAATAGATGGCTGTTAGTGAAAGAGTATTAGATTATATGACTAGACACAGGACACATGAGGCACCTTGTTAAGGAGAAAGAGAGAGAGAGAAAGAGAGAGAGAAACATAAAGTCATAAGTACATTTTCTTCATGTTTCATAAGAATTAACACACACTAAAACATACTTCTTACTGAAGTATTTGTCCCTACAGTAATAAGATGAACTGCCCATACTGAAACATTTACTCATAGCTTGTATTTGGATTTACATATTCCACTGCTTATAAGTATGTAATCAATAACAGAAAATGAAAATGTCATGATTAAAATATAATTCATAATATTATGATTATTAAATAGAGTGTCTTTTGTAAATAAAGCTCTTAGGGCCAAAACTCAAATAGTGTTCTAGTGAACAAAGGGCTTTCATACTATTTTTAGATCTAGTTTTAGCTTCAACACAATAGTAAAAGAAGCATTTATTTCTGTGAAAAAAATCAATAGGACAATTGACCCAATTCTTAAAAATAATTGTGATTTTTGGAAAGCATTTTCTCCTGTTATAATTAACACTTAGCAATCTACTTATAAAATAAATATTCCAAAAACTGAATGAGTGGGGTGCTTGCTCAAACAGTTACTGTCCAAATTATGTAACAAGTCTGGAGAGATACTAGGTTATGCATAACCTTGTGTGAGCTTTAACCAAGACTAGACAAGCAATATAGCCAAGAGCACCCACAACTCAATGAAAATAAAAATCCCCTCCCCCACTGATGTAGTAGAGTGTTCTGGTATGACTACAATCAGGATATAATTTCTCATTTGATCTTTACCTTTCAGTTTAATTTTCAATTACTATTCACATATAACCTTTCACATAAATATTTCTATGTGATTTTTATTTGCTTCTTTTTTTGAGATAAGGTTTACTATGTGTGGACTGGCCTGGAAATACTAATGTACATAAGGTTGACCTTGAACTTGCAAGATTTTTGCCTTGGTCTCCCAACTATTAGGATTATAGGTGTGGACCACCATGCCAGACTCTTTGATTCATCTATTTTTTTAAGATTTCTATCTTTTAGACTCTAAAATAACTGACCTCTGGCACCATATCTAATTAAACAGATGGTTCACCTGGTCTTGTAAGAACAGAGAGACCAATTAGAGAGACTGTTTTATACACACTTGATTTCACCTACAAGGAAGGATTTTACTCATGTAATACTCGGGGCAAAAGATAATCACATGGTTCATCTTGACATGGCACAGTTCCCTAAAGTAAAACCATCTCCATTGTTCTTCATGATGCCCAGAGACTTGCAGGTGACTCCCTTATTTGCCTGTCTCTGTAACACCCAGGGCCCAAGTTTTCATGGGGTCCTTTTTCATGCACATTCTACTAATTGCCATCACTGAACAAATAATTTTCTTAATTGTTATTACCCACTTGTCTAGATTGCTTTACTTTATGAGTTACATGGTTTTATATATTTATTTTGAAAACAAAATATATATTTATATCCTGGGTAACTGCCTTGCTAAGTAGCATAATTACTCATATGAATTAGTACAGTGTGCAGAGGAAAGAAAATCAGCTCTATGCAGGATATTTAGTTGCTATGAAGTTGTTTCTATAAAAGGGTTTATTTCATACACAGTTAACAGAGGCCAAATATTTGGAGAGAAGATGAAGCTGAAATATTAGCAACTATTTTTGATTTGTTTTGTTTGGTTATTGTTATTGTTTGTTCTGTGCTACGGGTCAAGTACAGGGTCTTGTTATTTTAGACAAGCATTCTGCCACCAGCTTCATCCATGGCTTGTAGCATAAATTATGTCAAATACATAGAAACAGTCTAATAATCCATTTATGTAATAAAGTAATGCATAGTAACATAAGAGAATTGACTACTGTATATTTTAATTAACATGTTAATAAATGGGAAATAATTTGGGTTATACACAATTTTATGATATAGTGATATATCAAATTCTCAAAATGAATTATTTCTGGATTTTCTGGGGCAATGATTTTAAGCACCCAAGTTCCTTTCCCAAAGGGATAGATGTAATATCAATCTGATTATTTTTCTTTTATTCTCAAAAATATAATAAATTATTCACCAAGCTAAAATCATGCAGTATTATAAGAAATATTGAACATAAAAAACTGTAAATGGATGTTTCTAAATATATCAAAAAAGAAGAATTTTAGATAAAGGTTGGTAACACAGCTTATTTTTTATTTACTTTTCTTTTGCTTCTTGCCTATTTGTGTAAAGTGGTGTGAATGCATATGTGGCACTGTATGTAGATTTGGTGTATATACGGTATGCTTGTGTCTGGGTCCATACAGTGCCACAAGCACTTGCCTGTGGCAGGAGGAACATACTTCTGGTGGCTGTAGTAGAACGCTATTCCGTTGTTCTTCCACCCATTCAGATTTGAGCCAGACTCTCTTGCTGATCTTGAAGCATGCCATTTTTTTCATTAATTTGAATGGTTTTTCAAGTTTGTGCTCCCTACTACCCCATGTGGTCATGTCCATCTCTTTATGTGTGTCCTGAGGATCAAATTCATATAGTCTCTTAGGCCTCTTTAGACTTGATGCTTGTACAGGAAATTCTCTAAATCACTGAGATATCTCTCCCACCCAAGAATTTGTTTTAAAGTGTGTATTTTTTAACATTTTCTTGTCATGAAAGAAGGATTTAGACCAATTTGATTGGCTTTTGCCCTAGTAAATTTCGATGAAATTTAAATCCCCAAATCTTCCCTAGTATATGCTGCTTTCTAAAACCTAGACATTATTTTAGGCACTATGAACATAAACACTAAAGGGGGTTTGGTTTCTACTCATTCTCCAGAAATCATTAATATTGTAAAGCATTTGACTATAAGTATTTTAGCACACTAAACTCTCTACTATTAAACTCATAGATTTGTCAACTTTCAATCTAAAAATTTTATTTTTCCAGTGAGTTATTTTTACTGATGATAGGGCTGGAGAAATGGTTCAGTGGTTAAATTCACTTGTTTTCATATCCTGATGGTACAGCTTCAATGCCCTAGTACACAAAGACAGCCAGAAGCACCAAGTGGTACATATGGCTGGAGATCCTTTACGATGTCAAGAGACCCTGGTGTATCCATACTCATTCTCTCTGCCTCTTTCTAGCTGTCTTTCTCAAAAAAATAAATAAATAATATATTTTTAAAAAATGAACATAAATCTCAATGATGTATGAAGAAATAAAATAAGAATGAAGAATGAAATTTTACAATGGAATATGATGTTTGTAGAATGTTGAATTGAAATCTAAGTATCACCAAAGCACTGCTTCTTCATCTGAATAACTTTTTCTCTGTGTGGCCCCTGTCTGCTCTCTATGCTTGGGCCATAGGTATACATTTGATCCTGGCTTCCCCCCTCACCCAGCCTGTTTGCATGAGGGGAAAACATAGCACTGCTCCTTCATCTGAATAACTTTCTCTCTGTGGCTGTCTGCCTACCTCTCTTGGCTCAGG
>PVHP010011344.1:0-45441 GCA_004024765.1 Zapus hudsonius | reverse complement strand
TGTGTGTGTGTGTGTGTGTGTGTGTGTGTGTGTGTATGGTCATATTGTGTGGGCACATGTGGGGGGTGTGCATGCACTTGAGTGTGGAGACAGGCCACTGGTTGATGGCAGGGCTCTTCCTCAGTCACTCTTCATCTTGTTCATTGAGACACAGTGTACTGGTAAGTTTTCTGTTACTGGGACAAAATACCTGCCCAGAAGAAGCTTAGGGAAGGAAGGGGGTTATTTTGGGTTTATGGTTTAGAGCGGGAAGAGTTCATTAGGATTAACTTTCTCTTTTTTAATATAGTTCAGGAACCTGCCTCCAGTTAAGGTAGGACTTCCCACCTTAATGAAATAATCAAAATAATCCCAGATGTGATTCTAGGTCAAGATGGTCAAGTTGACAATCATAAACCATCTCACAGGGTCTCTCCCTGAATCTGCGGCTCACCGATTTGGCCAGACTAGTGATCCAATGAACATCAGTGATTTCTTGTCTCTGCCTCCCTCGTGCTGGGATTGCAGCCATGGACCACCATGTCTATCCAGATTCTACCGAGGTTATGGGAGTGTGAATCGTCATGACAGTGAGGCAAGAATTTTACCCACTGAGCCATCTCCCCAGCCTCCTAAGTGCACAGTTCTTGGCTCAGGTGTCCTGGTAGGGCCATAGAAAAGGATTCTCCTCCCAACATAGATGCTTATCATGTAATTGCTCAAATCCAGGATCCACGGAGGGAGACTGTGGCTGTCAGCCAGAATATGGCATTGGATCTATTTAAATTCCTCTCACACTGGTCAGAAAATTCTAGAGGCAGAAAAGACAAAAGACTGTAACACTGGGTGAGAATTAGGGACCCTAGCTATGAGGTGAAAAGATGAGGCCCCAGATTAGACAATTGTAATAAATTCTAAAAAATCTGGCTTGACCCTGTTAAAAGTATTACTCTAAAACCATCCAGTATTAACATACTGATATAGAGACTGTGTGACTGGCTTATGGGAATCTCACTTTATCTTTGCATCTTTCTGTAAATGTAAAATTATTCCCAAATAAAATGTTTCTTTGAAACACTTATCAGTCTCTATGCATGACCTCATTGGATTTGAATTTAAAATAAATCTTGCATTGGAAAGAAATCAAACAGACAACACTTTCATTTTTCTTTATCGACACAGGTGACACTGAGATGCTGGGTTTTGTCCAGAGGAAGGAGAGACACTTACTGAGTAGGTCACTGTTATGGCCTCAGTGGTCATTCTTTCCCATGAGGCATATTTTACCATTCTTACAATAATTGGTCCCTACTGTGAAGCTGGAACAGGTAGGGATGAGCTTTGGAAATCAGGGCAGTATGAGGAGGAGGCCTGAAGTGGTGTCATGCTTGTGAAATTGAAGTCGAGGTTGCTTTGCTCCCTCTTCTACTTTGAGACTTGTCAGTCACTGCTTGTCCTTAGATGACCCAGCGAGCCCTGTTTCTTCGAGCTGCCAGTTGTCAAGAAAGGTTGCCAACGGAAGCCAGTTGCTCTCTTCTGATGCTGGGACTTACAACCTGTCATCTTTTGTTGTCTGCGGAGCAGCGAACACAGCCAAGCCGGGACAGAGAGAATCTGTCGCATGAGTCCAGATCTCATTGAAATGACACAGTGTATTCACACATATCCAGGAAGAGGCATAAATCTTTACTACTGCTGCCCTTTCTCAGTCCCTCAGTGGTCAACAAAAAAAAAAAATCACAGTAAGGGTAGGAGGGAGAGGAGGAACTGAAGGGGTTGGTCATTTTCCCCTAGAGGAACAAGGACATGGACAGCGGTCTCTCACTGTAGACTACTTATCCACCTGCCTTCTAACAACACCCTTCACATCAACCCTCATCTGCGTGAGAGCCAGAGTTCCCCAATATACTGGGAGCAGGTGAAGAGGAGAATGAATTGATCGAGAAAGAGTTCAATAATGACATGGAGCAAGCATGAACGAGAGAACCCACAAAATCAAGTACAAGTTAAAAATCCCCTGGAGAGTTATTTTATCAGCACTAGAGTGAAGAGCGGGCAAATAAACAGTGAACTCAGCAAGAAAGTGAATTATTTCAAAGCAGGGCTGGCTGCATTCAGGATGGGAAACTGCACAGCTGCTAGGAATTTCAGTGTACATTTGTTTAGGCAGCTTCCAAATTACTTCCTTCTCATCACCCTCCCAGGCATCCCTTTGATTAGGCAACAACAAGAAACTCCAGCCCAAGAGTTGCTCAGGTAGCGAGAGAGGGTTTGGAGATATGCCAGGGCCACCTGATCCATCATCATCCGGGGTAGCCCAGGGGACTTTGCTGACTCAAGAGTAAGGTCTTATTTACCGAGAACAGACATGCCATGGGCCTGGTGTGGAGGAGGGACTGATCCGAAGAGGATTCTTTGAAGGGCGGGACAGGATATGAGGACATACCTGAAGTTAGAAATTAGACCTTAGGAAATGTGGAATCACGGTGGGATGTGATCTAACTCAAAGGACATGATCTGGGATTAGAGTTGAACATCCTTACACATTTGGACATGGTATGATCCTGCATAACACTTCTAATATAGAATATATAAAGGAACCACCCTGGCTATGAGGAGCAATTACAATGACACACATATCAAATTTTTGATGACAGGTAAGACACCTCTGGCTTTGACCAGAACCGATTTTATGTGTCACTGATCCTCTATACTCACGTCATCAATTATGAGAATAAATTAATGCTTTATTTCCACTAGTTATATGCAGAGATCTTGTTCCCCGTTTAAATTTGCTCACTTTGCAGCTACACATTCATTTTGAAGACTAGTTAGACTGTTAGCAATGTTGTATTTACACTGAAATCCCTATTGATATTTCTCCATCGATTTATTTTCCCACATCCATCACAATTGCTTTAAAGTACGTCTAAATTGACCCATACTCCCTGCTCATCTGTTCTCCTTACCCATAGTTCATTTCTTTCAGTTTTGGTATCTTGAAGAATTTGTAAGGGATTATCTATATATATCCATGTGCCTTTGTCTTCACACATATGTGCACCTGTCTCCAGGGAATACTGAACTTTCTAGAAATATTGCACAATTAATTCTCTTGGATTTGCTTCAAACAAGAACAAAGGAGACATTTTCTCGATGGCAGAGGGCTGGTTGCTCATGGAATGAATATTACAACTGATTTGCAGGGATTTCTCTGGAAACTTGGGCTTCTGCATATATTATTTCACTGTCTTTCTTACTGTCCTATGAAGGAATTAACCATACCTCCCTTTAATGTCTTCATTTGACTGTGGAAAGCTGAAGTCTCTGTTTGAACTAAATGACAGTTTCTGATGAGGCTCTAGGTACTGGGAGACAAGAGAGGACCTGAATCCACCACAGGCCTGTGGCTAACGCTTTCCCAACTTGGCCCTTCAACTAACCATCAATGGTGTGCTGGCTGGTCTCATGTTCTTTTAATTTGAGCTGTGGCTCCACCAGGTACTGCAGAAGGAATTGAGTCCTTGGCAATTGTACCGCACACCTTGAAGGCATAGCACAGGAATCATCAAGAGCTAGGCTAGAAGAATAGATTAGAAGAGCTCAGGGGAGGAGATTGGTGTCTGCAACCTGCTTTCAGCCCAGGAGTCAGAGGTAGATGATTGGATGTCATTACAACAGAATTCTTAAGCCCGGGGACATAATTAACGGAATGGTGGCCACCTGCTGTCAGGTGCCAGCACTGGGGATAATTAGTAAACTGGGTACCTGAAGATCACAAGGTCTAAGATGGAAAAAAAATAGCAGAAAAAAGAGCATTCAAAGAAACAGGCTGAAATCTTGGGAGTTTAGAATAGCAGTCTGGGGACAAAGAAAAAAAAATCAATTGGTTCCTTCATGAGTGGCTGATGTCATATCAGCTTGACCTGGTGAAATATCTGTGCACTGGTGTGTGCCCAAGGTCATCTGCTGACCTAATGCTGCCCAAAGCCAGCGTCACTGTGCCACATGGCCCATCCTTAGCATCCCCCAAATAAAGAAAAGGGGAGCAATCAATATAGGACATGACGAAAGCCCAGGGGAGCCAAAAGGAGTTGGCAGGTCGCTGGTGGAGTGAGAGGAGAGAAACAAAAAGGCCCAGAGATGTCAGCCTCAGATTTCTGAAGCCACACAAAGGCTGCTGGGTTTCAATGCACACTGCTTGGCTCTGTTCACCATATAAAAAGGAACAAGGTGGTCAGTGTTAAAGAAACGAGGGGAAAATGGCTGACGACAGTCTTGGAGCTGGATTTCAAAGCATCAAATTAGAGGCATGTGTATTGAACTGAGGGTCTGAGTGACAGTGCTTGTCCCCAAATGCTGCAGCTGCCAGCTCTGGTACCTAGGCTCCTAGGCAGCACACACCACAGTCCGAAATAGTAGGGAACGTCCTCAAAGTGCTAAAGGGAATCATTGAGAAATGAATCCACAACTAGCATCAAACACACTGGCGAAGACTGGAAGCTTTCCGTTAGCATCAGAAGTAAGACAAGAATGCCTGCGCTCAGTACTTCTAGCCAATGTTTCTTGGGGTTTCTCTCCAGACCTAGTGAAAAAAATTAAGACTACAAGGCATCTAGACTGCAAAAGAAGAAGTAAAAATATCTCCATTGCAGATGATAATTTGATTTAAAAATACTAAGAAACCCACAAAAGGCATATTCAGCCTAATAAATTCAGTGAAGTTACACAATATAGGATCAATGCACAAAAAATAGTAATAAAGCTAAACATTTACAATGAGGAATTTGAAAATGAAACTAAAGAAAACAATTCAATTTAAAATAGCATAAAAATGAAATACTTCAGAACCAGCAACAAGCTAAGTTTAAGGATTTGGTCATAAAATCTATAAAACGCTAAAAGAAACTAAAAAGACAGCTAACTTAGTGGAACACCACATCGTGTTTTTGCACTAGAAGGCAATATAATTAGTTAATGTAATGCAATACTCTTTAATGGGAGAGGAGTTTCAATGCAACCTCTTTTAAAATTCTGCTTTTTTTCTTTGTGAAAACCTGCAAAATGCTCAAAAATCCCCATTGAAGTGCAAGTGAACCAGAATATCTAAAACAATTTTAAAAAACAGGGTCCACAGAAACTCAAAATTCTTTATTTTACCTTTAAGTTGTTTAAAAAAACAGTATTGTCATTTGTGGTACTCAGGAACAAACCCACTGCTTCACACATCAAACTTTCTACCAATAAGCTACAGCCCTCAACCGATTAGGATTTGAAATCATACCAAATAGTTACATCAACCACAACAATGTGGTACTGGCATAAAAATAGATACAAAGATCAATGGAATATCATTGAGAAACAAACCATAGATCTATGGTCAATTTATTCTTGGCTGACTTGCCAAGTAATTGTGTGGAGGGAAGAATAGGCTTTTCAGCAAATGTTCCTGGGAAAGCTGGAGATCTGCATGCAAAACACTGGACACCGACTTCAAACCATGCAACCAAATGAATCCAAATACATCAGGCTAGTACTTGAAAGTTACAACTACATAGCCCTTAGAAAACTAATAAATATAGTCATTATTGTAGATTACATAATTTTTTTGTACATTACCTAAAGCCAACTAAGAAAGACAGATAAAAGCAGTTGACTTCAGAAATTACAACTTTCACTTATTGGAAGGACACTATCCACAAAGTGAAATTATAGACATATTTACAGGTCATATATTTGGTAAGGGCTTAGATTTAGGAACTCTTACCAAAATGACAGATATTTCAACTGTAACATGACAAATCTTTGAATAGATATTTCTTCAAAGACAGAGGAGTGGTCCACAGAATCATGAGAAGAGGTTCCATATCATTAGTTACCAGGCAAATACAAATCAAAGCGATAGTGAGGTAAATATCACATTTTGCTCACCAGGATTATAGTATTTTTTTGAAAGGAAAAATAGTAAGTTTTGATGAAGAGCTAGAGAAATTGGAGATCTCATTATGGCACTCAGAGTGTGAATGTCCCCTCCGCAAGCCCTGAGCTAAAAGTTTGATTCTCAGGGTGGTAACATTGAGAGGCACCATTAGTGTGTTAGGTACTTTGACAACTGGGTCAAGTCTGAAGGGAACTGTAGGATTCCAGTCTATAAAATTCTCTCTCTGTCTCTCTCTCTCTGTCTCTGTCTCTCTCTCTCTCTCTTTGCTTCCTTGCTTAGGTGTAAGTACGCTCTGTGACACACACTCCCGCCATGATGTATGATGTATGATGTGCTGTCCTGACAAAATGCCTCTCTGTCTCCGACTTTAACTTTCAAAACTGTGAGACAAAGCATGGTTCTCCTTACTTCATTGCTTGTTCTGTCAGCCTTTTGTTATAGTGAGCAGTCCTGGCTAATCACTCATATATTGCTGTAGATTGCTGGTGGTCATGCAAAATGGTACATCTTCTAGGAAAAATCATTTTGCTTCTCAAAGAGTTAAAAATAGACACCATATGAAGTGGAGATCTACTCTTAGACATAAAGTTATAACTACTGAAAGTTTATGTGCACAAAAAAAAACTTCTAGATGATTTTTTCCGCAAGTGGAAACAACCCAATTTTCCATCAATGGATAAACAAATAAAATATAGTACAGCTACTCAGTGGTGTATCCCTCAGCCACAAAATGCAAAGGGACACAAGGCAATACAGCGAAACCTAGAAAACATCATGTTAGAAAGAAGCCAGACAAAACTGGCCATACATTTATGAATGAATCTATATAAAAATATCCAGAATAAGAAACTATAGAGATGATGTAGATTAGTGATTGGCAAGTGCTGGGAGAAGGGAGGAATCAGGTAGTGTCACAATGGATCCATAGTTTCTTTTGGAAGGGATGAAAATGTTTGAATACTGGATCATTATGAGAGATATACAACTTTATGAATGAACTCAAGTATTAAATTGTATATTTCAACTTGAAAAATTTTATCATAGTTAATTAAATCTCAACCAGAAAGGCATTTTTGCTATGTATTCAAGTGTTCATTATGTCCCTACTCAGTGACATGGTCATTTGCTTCCAGATATTTTCCCAACAGAAATGAAAGCACATGTCCACATAAAGATTGCAAGTGGGGGCGGAGGGGATCACTCAATAGATAAGATGGTTGAACCACAAGCAGAAAGACCTGAGTTTGATTTCTGATACCTACTTTAAAAAATGCTGTGGTGGAGCTTGCCTGTAATAACAGTGCTGGGGACCTAGAGATTGGGAGGGGGGGTCTCTGGAGACCACTGGCTAGCCAATCTAGCCTCATTGGTGAGCTCCAGGTTAATGAAGGGTGTGGTACTGCTGAGGACATTGTTCTCTGGCATCCACACACATGTACATGTGTGTGCTGATGAACACACATAAACCCATGTGCATGCACAAATATACAAAGAAGAATAAAGAGAGACTTATATGTATTTGTTCATAGCAAATTTGTAACAGTTCCAAGGAGAAAACAAGACAACTGTCCACCAATCGATGAATGCATAAACTCTTATGAATTCTGGTACATAGTATTACTCAGAGATGCAAAGGATAAACCATGAATATATGGAACAATCTAGTTTACGACCATACCTGCTGAATAGAACCAACCTCTTCTGATACATGTTCATTGACCTATTTCAAAATAACTGCATCAGTTAAGGGAGCCAACTGAAAAAAAATTCATACATATTTTTTAATTCCATTATGCAGAATTTGTAAAAAGCAACCAGATACTTTGTGACAAACATCATGTCACTTGCTCTCTAGGGTAAAAATCATAGTTGGGAGGTAAAGGAGTGAGGAATTATGGATCAAGAGATAATTTAGGGATAATATTAACTTTTTGTTTTGGTGGTTTTATGAGTTCATGCATCTGCCTAAACTTACAAAGTTGATACTTTTAATATGTAGGATTTACAGTTTTTAAAATTGCACTTCATTAAGCTATTAAGAATAATTATGAGCAGAAGTCATAACTAAATGGTGGGCAGATTTGAGCAGATGCTTTATCACAGGGATTCAGGTAGCAAATTCATACTGAAAAAGATGCTCAACATCCTTAGTCCCCAGAAAAGCAGTCACGTCATATGAGACAGTAAGTACTATGTAATGAAACATTACAAAGACACAGAACAATTATCATTTTCATTCATTGTTGGTGTGGATGAAACATGGTACAGCTAACTGAGGAAACAGTTTGATGATTTTTATATATGAACTGATCATACAACGCAGAGATTTTTCATTCTTATTTACTTTGAAGCAATGGAAACACAAGCCCACCCAAAGATCTATTGGTTGTTTATGGAAAACTGGAACCCAGAAACAACACAAATGCTGCTGAAGCAGAGGAGGGAAGAACACACTGTGCTCCATCCACTCACGGACTCCTTGACAGTCAAAGCAGTAGGTACAACAGTATGGATGCATCTCAAAAGCAGAGAGCTTATTCATCTGCTTGCTACAATTTATTCTGGAACAACCAGTAGTAAAAATGAGTAAGTTGGTGGTTGCTAGAATCAGAGAGATTGGGGAAATTGACAGTCAAATGGCACAAGCAAACCTTCCATGTCTATGATTTGACTATTCTGAAGATCTCAGACATATTTGTCAAAATCTCTGAGCTCTATGCTTAAGTGTGGGACTATTGATATATGAAAATTGGGGTTGTAGAGTTGGCTCAGCAGTTAAGAGAGGCTCCCATGCAAGCATGAGGGGTTGAGGGGAGTCTGAGATGATCTGAGTTTGATTCATTCTCCAGCACTCACATAAACAGCTTGCTGTGCTCATGCACACCTGTATCCTCAGTCTTGTGGGGCTCACAAAACCAGCAAGCTCAAGATCAACAAGAGATCCCATCTCAAGGAAACAGGTGTATGGATGAGGGGAAGGAGGACACATAAAGTTCTCCTCTGGTCTCCACACATGTGCCCAAGGGATTCACACATCTGCACACACATATGCATATACCATACAAACACTACAAATACCACTCTACACCTACTACACACATGCACACACAAAAACTCTTCATTTTTGTTTTTGTTGTGTGTTATGTGTGTGTAATGTGATGTGCATTTGTGTGAGTGCATGTGTGTGGGGGTGTGTGTGCACATGTGCATGTGTGCCTTGTGTGTGTGATGTATACACATACTCCATGCCCTTGTGATGCCCATGTGATGAAGTGCCCTTGACTGGGTGGCTGCGGCTGAATGTCAGGTGTCTCCTCCATCCCTCATCCTTGAGTCAGTCTCTTTCTGAACCTGGAGCTTGATTTTTTTCACAAGCTCTGGTGATTCTTGGATCTTTGTTTCCCTACAGGATTGGGGACCTGCCCAGTTGTTTATTTGGGTCCTGGGGATTGAATTCATGTGGTCTCTCAGATCTCCCCAGACTCTAATGCTTACACAGGATTGTTCTTAAGGGTTGAGCCATTTCTCCAGCTCCCATTCTTGGTTTCTAAAATCTTGATAATATAAGATTTGATAGTTAATTTCTTAATGCCATAAGGTATTTCTAATTTTTGCCTGAAATAGAGCTTCATACATTTTTTTGGTATATGTATGTGTGTGATGTGTTTGTTTGTGTGTGTGTGTGTGTATGTGTGTGAATTCATATGTAAGAGTATGGGTGCAAGGATTCAAACTTAAAAGTAAAAGCCCACAATTATAATTATTAAAGTTAAAAGGATTAGATAACACAATAGGAGGAAGGAAGGAAGGAAGGAAGGAAGGAAGCAAGGAAGAAAAAGAAATGGAGGAAAACACAATTCATATTTGAAGGTGTTGGGAAGTAACCTGAAAATACAAGATGATCATCTTACTAAAAGTGTAAACAAGTTGGTAGGGATACATAACTAAAAAGGCTAAGCAAATTTTATCATAAGTGCATTAATCATAACCAGGTGGAAGGTAAAGTAGAAGAAGGGGTTGTGTTTATAACAGCAATGCAAAACAATAAAAATGCCTGTGAAGAAAATTGATGTGAGAAATCCAAGATATTTAATAAAATGTTATAAAATTAACAAAAGGTAAGAACATTTCATAATTAGAATGACACATATTTTGGACTGTGGAACCCAATATCACAAATATGCCAACCTTTCTGATCTAACTTATAAAAATCAATACACTCAAATTTTCAAAAAGAGCGAGACAAATAAATTCATATTAAAATGAACAATTTTTAGAGATTTTTGAAGAAAGAAGTAATCTATTTAATTTCAAATTCTTAAAAAGGAAAAGACTATGAAGATACAGCATACTTACAGAAAGAAATAGAGAAATTTCAGAAATAGAATCAAATATATATATAGCATAAGTGATATCTCAAACTAGAGGGGAAGAGATAAGGCATTAAATAAAAGTTGTTGGAACAAGCAGATCCACTTACAGGCCTCAAATCAGGATAAATTCCAAATAGATCAAAATTTAAGTATGAAACATGAACCATAAAAATGTTGAAATAAAATATGGAAGGATTGCATTATAGGCTTGGATAGGAAATGGCTTTCCAAATATAACTCAAAATAAAAATTTAAGAAATATCTTTATGCCCAAGTACATGAAATGAAAAGTTAAGCAACGGGGCAAGTCATTGAACAAAGAAAATTTAAATTACTATATTGAATTTAAATACTTGCAATATATACCATGTAAAGAAGTTTATCACCCTAAAATATAAAAAGCTCTTAATTTAAAAAACTCAACATGAAAATAAGCAAAGCATATAAAAAGAAATTTAATGTATTTTTAAATACATGAAACTTTTCATAAGTGAAATACAAATGCAAAATTACACTGATACTATTTTTTTGCCTCTCAAAGTATCCAGAATCCCTAAGTATGATAAAATTTTGTAGTGATCCTTTTTTTTTCTTAAACAATTACTTTTATACATTGCTGGTGAGAACATAAATTGTTACAGTCCCTAAGGAGGGCATTTTGGTAATGCGTATTAAAATTACAAATGCATGCACCCTTTGACCCAGATAGTCCACTTTTAGAAATATATCCTGGAGTTACATGAGGACACGTGCAAAACGATACATACACACCAGTGTCTATTGCAGCATTGTTAACAACAGCAAAAGACTGGACGCTACCCAAGTCCTCCATCAAGAGGAGGCTGGGTTTTCATCTAGCTTGCTTTGATAGCTTTACAATGGAAAAGAAAAACTGACCCAGGTGTATGATTCCTCAGCAAAGCTGGCCTGTGCCATCTACTCCATTCCTTCTTCCCCAGAGTATCTCTGGACCTTCTGAGATTGGGGCCCTAGGCAGTGAAAGAGCCTTAGGCAGCTTTAGGACATCAGCCTCAAGACAGGGGTGGGCAGAAGAGGAAGGAATGTAAGAGAACTCTACCTCCACCCAGCTAACGACTAAGCAGAACTTCTCTTTGCAGAGAGAACACTGACAGGAGGGCAGGGCATGGTGTGAGCATCCCTAGATAGAAGGTGTATCACTAGGAGTCCATTTACTCTCACTCACTCATGTTTTAATTAGGGCAAGATATGGATAGTACTGATTAACATTCCCCCCTTGTTGATTTTGACAAAAGTGGTCCCCTGTGCTACAACTACACAGTCAGGATGGTATTTCCACGCAGATACCAACATTCGTGCCCTCTGTGAGATCATAAACAGCCAGGTCATGATCCATCATGGACAGCCATCGAACCCCAGATGAATCCCTAGAAGTCATACAGATCAAAACTAGAAAGTGATGGAAAATCTTGGAGCTAGGACTTTATTTTTTTTCTATTTCTGTATTTATCTCAACCTCTTTCCAAAAATAAAAATAAAAACTCTACTGAATTTTGGCGAATATACTGTTGTCAGGAGTCCTTTATTTTTATTTTTATTTGTTGCTAAACATATAAAAGGATCATTCCAAGAAACGGAGTGGAATCTTTCTGGACAGAAGACACCAGGAACTTCAGTGGAGCCCACTTTGTGTGAGGAAAGGCTCATTTTAAGTGGGTCAATCTGTGTGACTCTCACCACTTGAAACACTGAAGATAGACTTTAGTGTACTCAGTGTTTGGGGATCTTTTGGGAACACACTATATTTATACTCTATTAAACTAGGTCAGCTCCTTTGTTGGGACAATCCCAGTGGGAGATGTAGGTTTCACCTAAAGATAGCAAGAAGCATTTGGATTTTATTGGTTTGTCTATTTCAACTCGTTCTAATGAAATCAGATCTGGTAATGCACTATGTCAGTGAACAACAATGACTTATTCATTTAAAAATATTTATTTAGTGTCGAGTGTAAGTTCTTCGTTGTGCTAGGTATTATAGGAAATACAGATTCCTGCTCCCCAAGGGGTGGCTCTCTAAAAAGGAAGTTATACACCTGCTTGTATAACCATGAATTTGTAGAAAGATGAGTGAGGTCTCGAGCTTTGAGAATTGGCTTTGAGACATGGTTTAGCTTCAAGAAAGTGCTCTACATGCAGGGAACTCAAGGCTTACACTGGAATAAAATCAGGGCACTAAATACAACTTCTTGAATTTTCAATGATTGCAGAGAAAGCTCTATTTCCAGAAAAAAAGAGACCCAATTCAGACCTGATTCCTGATCAAAACAAGTCCATGAAGTTGGGGGTTGTGACATCTATATCTGTAGTGCCAGCTGCTCAGGAGGTTGAGGCAGGAGATGGACACCAGCCTGGGCAATAAATAAAGTGAGGCTTTGACTCTTCAAATAACAAAAACAAGTACATGAACTGACAAGTTGTGATTTCTGATATTTTTCATCACATTGATGTTTAAAAATGGATTTTTATAATATTTAAGTAAAGATGTAATTATAAGGACAGCACCAAAAACTAAAGTGATTAATTAACATTTAAATATAATACTGGTAGATGAGAGAAGTTATAGCTCAATTTTTTGTGGAATCCAGCCTCAATCACTCAGCAAATATAATATTAAATTCTGGTTTTGTATTCTAATCAGGACAGTAAAAAATTAGTATGCATTAGAAGAAGTTGAAATCTCTAAAAAATCAGGGTATGTGATGAATACCAATGAAATGAGTAATGTGTCTTTGAAAATGAGAGGCTGGGAACCAAGGATAGGCACCTTTCAAATAATTGTAGTGAATCAGTATCTTCACATTTCATCGCTGTAACAAAATGCCCAAGAAAAATAATTTAAAATATGAAAGGTTTTTTTTTGTTGTTGTTGTTCATAGCTTCAGGGGTTTCAATCATTTGGCTCCATTGCTTCTGGACCTGAAACACTCCCAGGAACCTTCCTCCTCCAAGTAAGCCTTTCCTCCTACAGATTTCACACCACCCCTCCCTCCCCCGTCAATAGTCCATTTAGCTCTGAGTCTACCACTGGACAAATCCATGGACCATGTTATGACCTTCATGATACAATCATCCCTGAACAGTTCTGCACTGAGGACCAGAATCCAATGCATTCTAGATCCAATTCCAGCAATCAGTACTATTCCTTATTATCCCACAGTCTAAAGAGTGGTCATTAGTTAAAGTTCCAAGGAAGCTGTTTTCACCTTATTAATGGAATAACTTGCTGTTAATTACAGCTGTCCAGAACAGGTTAGGCTGTTTTGTGCAGTACTGAACAACCTATGCAACACTAGATTGGTGTTTGATTAGAGATGCCTCATGAGCAGTGATTGGCATTTGATCAGAGATGCTTCATGAACAGTGATTGGTGTTTGATTAGAGATGTCTCATGAGCAGTGATTGGTGTTTGATCAGAGATGCCTCACGAGCAGTGGCCCCCAGACTTTAAGGTGCATTGAATCACCTAGAGTCTTGAAAAAATGCTTTTGGAGTAACAAAGATAAAGAATATTTTCTTCATTATGCAGAAAGTTTGGGATGGCAGAAAATTTTATTTTCCTTGCATCTTGAAGAGCCATTTATTTGCATCCTAGTGTAAGGTATTTGCCAGAGTCTGTGGGGATAATTGAAAATTACAGTACCAGAGATACTGCAGAAAAGCACATATGGAGAATAGTAAGTTCATTGAAGAAATGTTTCTTCAGGCTGGAGAGATGGGTCAGTAGTTAAAGGTGCTTGTTTGCAAAGCCTGATGGCCCAAATTCAGTTCCTTAGTACTCACGTAAAGCCAAAGGCACAAAGTGGCACAGGCAGCTGGATTTCGTTTGTAGATGCAAGAAGCCCTGATGCACCCATACCCATTCTCTGTCTCTCTCTCTTACTCTCTGTGTCTGTCTTCCTTTTTTCATAAACAAATACTTAAATACATAAATAAAATATGTTTAAGAAGAAATATTTCTGGTAAAAGATTGGTAGAAATCAATCAAACATCAACTTAAGAACGTTAGACAATACCCTGTAGCAATAGTATATCAGAACAGATTTACCTTTGAAGTAATATTATTTCAGGATAGTGGCTTAACCATTTGGATGTTTTCTTTGTCAGTAAAAAATGGTGCAGAATTGGACAGCCTAGGGTGATTAGGAAAGCTCTATGAAATCAAAGACTTAGTCTCCCATCTTCCAGGTTCATCATTTCAGAGCTAATGTCCACCTCAAAGATTGTTTCAGATACAAGATGGACGTGGGAGTTACCACATCACACCCCAACACTGGGAAGGAGAAAGGGTGAATGAATTGCTCTTTTCTTTTGAAGCAAGCCATTCACAAGACAACTGCTGTTTTATATTACTGGCCAGAGCATGATCAAATGATTGAACATAACTGCAAGGGAGCCTGGGAAAAATGGTTTTCTTAGTTAAACACATTGCCCATGCTTCTCTTTTGTTCTCACCAGTAATCGATAGATTAATGGACTATGGATATCATCTAGCAATCTCTACCACTGAAGGTGAGTCCAAACGTTCTGGGTTGAGAAGGAAACATGTAGATGACTGGTTTTGACAGGTGAATATGGAGGGGAACACAGAGAACAAAACTGAAGGCTGGGAGATCCTAGAGTCAAGATGAACCATTTCTCAATGTAACAGAATAATGAGGTATTTGGCAGACAAAAATAGTAACAGAATAATGGCCAAAATGATGATTGGCTGGACCTGGGTAGACAGGGAAGGGGAAGATCCTAGACTGTCTATGAGAATTACAGGCTATTGAGGCTGATAAGATTCATTTCTGATCTGGGGGTTTCTATCATGATAGATGCGTGGAAATGTTTGAACATTTCATCATTAAACCTGTAGGGCTCTAGTTCAAGAGGTAATTGGTGGGCTTGAGGTCACTCATGCTTTTCCCAGTTACACTTGGGGGTCTGACACGTCACTTCTCATATTATTTCAACCAAACTCTCACCTACCTTTACCCTATTCTACTTGTTGAATCCAGAGAGTGCTGGCCTAGTTTTAATATTCATCTGCACAAAACAATAAAGCACAGGAAAATTATCTGCTGAAAATGAGTTAGGATATGAATTATTTGACATCTACTCTTTGATAATATTTCCTTCTGAATTTTGTATTATTTCTCATAACTCACTGTTTGGATGCCTTCAAATTCAATTTAGTCATGTGCTTAAAAAGGATAATAACCAATAACACCAAGGTGGCCCCATTTAGCCAGTTTCCACAGCATTCTTCTCATAAACAGAATTCAATTTTCCAAATACCAGTTCTTTATGTATCTATTAATTGAATTGTAGCCCTGTAGCTCACCTTTTCTCTAGGCTAAGAATCTGATTTTTTTCCCTTGACAATATATTCCTAATGCCAGAGGTCAAGGCTTTTATTAACCCATTCTGAAGCTGCCTTCAAGTGGTTCATGAAAGATTCCTTGAGTACAGCATTGACCTTAGCTTGGCTGCATTTTGTTTAATTGGATTGGACTTTTCCTTCTCTTCCTTTGTTCCTTTCGGCCCCAAACAGAAGAAAACCCGTTGAGCTCCTGGGATATATTAATTACAACATGTTTTAGCTAAGCATGTCTTGGTTTTCCGTTATACTCGTGTCATCATTTTATTATCCTCTACCACAAAACAGCTCATGGACTGACTCTCGGGGAGTTTCCTCTTTGCATGTAGTGAGGAGAGGACAACCTCTCCAACTCCATGGGAGAATTCCTATGATGTCATGTGATAAGCCTCCACTTCTCTTTTCCTGTTCATGTTTCCAGGGGTACAAGACATCCCTTAAGTGTCATTCAACATTCTCTATGGGGCCCTGGTCTTTGAGAAAAAGACTGAAATCCATTACCAAACAAGATGCCTGGAAAGATTTTTAAATGAAAGCTAGCTTGAAAATGTGGTACCAATATGAGAGTTTCCTTCCCAGAGCTGTGTGGTTAAGAACAGCTCCTCCATGATGATGAACTTCTTTCTCATCAAGCGCAGTGTGTGCTTTACTCATGTGCAGAGCATAGCAGGAGGCTGAGACACAGCTGCTTCTATAGCAGAGCTGTGGCGTGTCTTACATTTTCCCCCTTGTTTTGTTTTCCTTTCCCTCCAGTGAGATCGTCAACCTTGGTTGACTTACCGGCCAAGTAGTGCCTTATAGAATGCTCTGATCCACGGTGCTCAAAAGTCCTGGATCCATGTAAGTGCGTTGTATGTCTGTCCCATTTTTCTCCTCTCACCCATAGAAACTTCCTGAACACTTGTAGTCTGTGCTAAGATTCTACCAACCCCTCTCCTGGCCTCTGACCCTTTGTTCACGCTGCTCCTTTCCCTGATTCACTCCTTTCTGCTTGTTGTCTACCTGTTCTCAGGCCTATGTTTCAAAGGCTGTTGCTTTCTCCTCACACCACTCATAGTACAACACCGAAACACACTTTCATGTTGGTGAAATAATGAATCTAGACAGCTAGTGAGTATGTGACCCTGTGGCTTGAATAACTGTTTGCTATTGATGATGGTGGTGGTGACAATATTGTCTTCTATTAGACTCCCAAAATGAAGGGCTTTTTTATACTTAGCACAATATGTCATGTGGTGACATATTAATAGATATTTGTGTTAAGTTATGTTGTACCTGAACAGGTATTACATGGATTGTGATAAAGTCTCTAATAGGGAACAGTGATATATGTCTAATTAACAGTAGAGATGGTCATCCTGAAATAGTGTATCTGTCTCACAAACAGATACAATGTTTGTGAACTTCAAACCAATTTAGAGAACATCTTGTCCAGGGATTCTCAAAGTTTGTGCCACCCCGCAGTAGTGTTGCCCAAAAATGTTAGAACTGTGGGTTCCACAGCCACTCAACTGAGCCTAAAACTCTGGGTCTAGAGAGCTGTGCTTTGACCATCCCACCAGCCACTTGTGATCAAGTGTGAGAATGACTGAGCAAATCTAGTCGTCCTATCATTTCACAGATGAAAGAACCGAAGCAAAGAGGTTAAAAGAGGTTAAAAGACTATACCCAAGGTATATAGTAGTGTGTCAAAGAGAGAAGTAAGTTCAAAACTGTGATCTCATACGATATGATCTTTACACTTTTCCTTGTTGCTTTTTGAAATCCATTTTATGCCATTCTTACCCAGTTCAAATGAAAACTTTCCTACAGCCAGCCTGGAGGAGCAGTAGAACCTGATGTACAGATGTTCCTCAAATTCCAGTGGTTTAGATCCCAACAAAACCATTGCATATTGAAAATATCATAAGTCAAAAATGTATCCAGTACTTAAGCTACTGAACACATAGCCCAGCAG
Organism: Zapus hudsonius; assembly: GCA_004024765.1. Taxonomy (NCBI): domain Eukaryota; kingdom Metazoa; phylum Chordata; class Mammalia; order Rodentia; family Dipodidae; genus Zapus; species Zapus hudsonius. The sequence continues at coordinate 27,790 of PVHP010011344.1, read as the reverse complement.
CACAAAGCACTGTAGAGCCCCAGTGCTGGTCTTTGTTTGCGTGGCTGACAGGGAGCTGTGGCTGGCCAGCATCCCAAGAGATGCTGCTAGCCAGGGAAAAGGTCCAAGTTTCAAATCTGAAGCCTGGTTTCTACTGAAAGTGTGTCACTTTTGCACCATCGTAAAGCTGACAAATCACAAGTCAAACCATTGTAAGTTGGAGGCTCTTGTGTTCTGCTCACTCTATTACTCTCCATAGCCACCTTGACAGTATTTAAAGACACAGCCTGGCAGGGACAAATTCAGTCATCCCCCAGCCTCAGTTGCAGTATCTTTGGGATCTGACTCCACGTGAGAATTAAGCACATTAGTGATAGAACTGCAGGGGGACCAGGGCCTGGCCATTTTGACTCAATGCGAGGGTAGACGCTACTTTGGGTGTCTTTTCCTTTGAGCTCATGTTGAGTGGGTGACCTCAGAGCTTCTCAGTGGCCCCTTCCGTTTAGTGTGGTACATGGTCCAGAGGTGGGCTGTGCTCATCACTGCTCACTCTCCTGTATCTCTCAGGGAGATCTCCCCTAATTAATCTTCTCTGTTTCTCATCACAGTATGACTTCTGCTTCTGGAATGACTAGAAGTGACATCCTGCCCTCCAGGAGCCTCAGTTGTCAGATGAGACACACAGGTCCAATACAGAGTGGGGAATGGCAAATGTTTGCTATCCTGTTGATGGTAGCCAGATAAGAATTATGTCAGTGTTATTATGTTTAAAGAAAGCAAGATATCTGTTGCTCATGAAATATACAAGTGATAATTTATTCTTCCAAGGGTGAACTATGTGACAAATGTGATTGGGCCAAAGCACTATGAACAAGAGTGATGGAGTTCTAATTATTCCCACACAAAGAAGAAGGTAGACTCAGCATGTATTTAGGATGATGCAGTCTTCAGCAACCCATGAATTGTGGGCTAATAGGGGACCCAGGATGAAGCTAACCCACTCTGAAATGTCCTAAGACAAGACATATAGCCGTAATGAGTTAGACATTGATGGTACAGGATTAATTGTTACCACAGCTTTAACTATGTTATCCTTACTAAAATAATATCTTTTATAAAATATATAGCACCGTCAAATCCTAAGTATTTTTATCTCAACTATTCATTTTCTTGGCAATCTTCTTGATTATTATTGGGAGAAAAATGAACCACCATAAAGATAAAGCTATATTTCAAAGACAAGAGAAATAGAAGTTGATTTTGGAAAGAAGAAAAAAGTCTTTGAATTTAACTCGGGGGGGGGGGAAATAAACCATTTAAGGAGAATCTTTTCTTAAAAAAAAAACAAAAAACTCACTTGACAAAAAATGAAAAATGCTAGTTTTATGCCAAGAAAATTCAACATAAGTTTTCCATAAACATGGTCCTCTATGAACTATGTATTTGAAATATCTAGCAATCAAAAGATGGATTTTCCCCACATGAGTTTTCTGTAGGGTGAAACAGTACTATTCAAATTCATTATTTTTTATTGCAATGAAATTAGAGCAGCAGGTTTCCACAGTGCACCACTTTACACAGGGGTGGCAGGGTGGCTGGCTTATGCCACCCTGGTGAAAACTGGCTTGCTTTGTCCTTTACAGTGGTTGGCAGGCTGGTTACCTGGTGACTCCATCCCTCTGGTTCTTATAACACAACCAACCTGAGAAGGGGCCAGTGAAAGGTCCAAGGAGAAGCAGGCATGAGCTGACTTCACAGCCTGGGAAGTATTGGAATTGTGTTGCTGTCAGGCAAATGGCAAGGAGAACCTGTCCAAATGCTGCCTCCTTGGGGTTAAGAGTTCAACCAGAAATCCTCTGCATGGAGCCACCATCTCAGGTTTGGAAGTAGGTAAGTGAATGCTTCTTGGTCTCCTTGGAAGGAGATAGAACAAAATCTGTAGGACATTGGAGCATCTAAGTGACATGAACCAGCAAAGCATTCTCTATGCATGTGGTTTTGGGTACTTAAGTGTTCATAACTGAGTGCTTATATTCAGGCTCTCATTTGTGAAGTCTCATAAATTACAGAATGAACAAACATCCCTATGAGGAAAGTCAGGAAAGAGTGAACTGGAGGGCTCTGAAAACAGACAGTACTAAGCGATTCTGCTAAAACAGATGTGGCCACAAAGTTTACACAGAAAAATGATAGTAGAATGGGGTAATCACCAATCTATTATTTTATATCACAAATCTGCTTGATAAAGGTTCTTTCATTCTGGTGTCTCGAGGTTGCCTATAAAACGGGTAGCATCTTGTCTGGAATCAGATCCCACATAATCTTGTATCTGAGGAAGGACTGCTCTAGGCATCCTACTCAATCCTTCCTTAATTTCCATTCGTCTCCTCCTCCAGTGGGATGGATCAGTCTATACAGTCCATCTGTTAATCCCTGCCTTGATAGATAATCTAGTCAACCTATAAAAACTGGATAATTTGATTAACCTAAAATACTGAAAAATGACAGCTTTTACTATCACAGAGAGAAAACAAATCTCACAACTGCAATAAACAAAAACAAAGCCTAAAGATGAGCTGCTTTGTGTTTTCATTTATGCCACGTGAGTTTACTGGTCATTATCCTTTGTAAATTTGAGAATCTGAACATGACTCACAGCTCTTTTCTGGGCAACTGGACTAAGATGCAGAGCTAACTTATAATGAACTTTCTGCAGAGATGTCAGGGATTGATTGCTGTTAAGGTTCAAGGAGACTAGAACAATTGTGTGCTCTGCTTTCCTGGGACAGCTCCCAGTGCCCATTCCCTAGCACCCCATCCTGTTGATACTTCCTTTCACTCAGAAATGCTTTAACTTGGAAAATGAATGACAAAGTGATCCCACATAGGTCAGCCATTGCATTTTGTATGTAGGCCTGCCTAATGGGTGCTCAGCGGGCTGGGCTGGATAATGCTCATAATCCCAGCACTAGGGATGCTGAGGCAGGAGGATAGCCACAAGTCCCAGAACTGCCTCCACAAAAAAAATCCAGCTGATTGGGGATGGAAAGGATAACAACTCATTGTTTGCCCACTAAATAATATAACTCATTATGGACAATAAATATATATTTAAAAAAAACAACCATAAATGGAAAATGGGTGTTTGAGTGAATAACATTAAAAATCTCAGCTCTAATGCCTATGATTTTTATACACTTAGAGTTTTCTTTACATCAAAGTTTTCTATTTGCTTTAAAAGCCCTTGATGACAAGGATTGTGCTCCAGCAGCCTGTGAACACTGATAAAGAGAAAAGGAATCCACCAATCTGGCAAAAGAAATAGGAATTTCTATAGCAAGAAGGATGGTGAAAGAATGGCTAGTGAATTCCTATGGATTCATGACACAAAACTGCCTGTTCAGACACTAGCAGTTTATAAGAGATGAAGAGCAGAGACGGTAGATGAGGACAAGGGCAATGTGGGCATAAAATAATTTATGGGTATCTATTTAAGAAGTAATATGGTACATTCCAGAACTTTTCAATTTTGCATCATTGCAACAACTAAGAATTGTGAACTGCTTCAGTTGTAGATTGTTCCTATTGTATAGCATTTATAACTTTTTATTGATAGCTTCCATAATTATAGACCATAATCCATTATAATTTCCTCCTCACCCTCCCTCATATCTCTTCCCCCTCTCAATTAGTCTCTGCTTTGTTTCAGTGTCATCATCTTTTCCTCCCATTATATGTAGGTATTATCAGGCACTGAGAGGTCATGAATATCAAGGCTGTTTTGTGTGTGGAAGATTGCATTGTAAGCAGTCCTCCCCTGCCTTTGGCTCTTACAGTCTTTCCACCACCTCTTCCACAATAGACCCTGAGCCTCGGGAAGTGTGATAGAGATGTCCCCATGCTGAACACTTCACTGTCACTTCTTCTCAGCACTATGGTATCTTTTGTGTTATCCCAGGGATCACCACCATCTGAAAAAGAGAAGCTTTTCTAGCCAAAAATGAGAGTAGTATTAATATATGGGTATGCTCATTTTTTAGAAAAAAAAGTGCTTATAAAGCAGTTTGGTGGGCATAATATATGTATTTAGCCAGACAACAGCAGGCATTACTCATGGGCTCATGACCTCCCCCACCATAGGCTTTTGACTAGGTCTTCAGTACCAGGCATGCTTTCCCTCCCATGGAGCAGGCCTCCAGACCAATTAGAGAGCAGTTGGTTTCCCCACTATAGACATACCACTATTGCCCCAATTAGCTCATTTGGCCTGGCCTGCCCATTTCAAGGCTTGCCACTGCTGTTCACCACCCTTGATGATTTCTCTCTCCCATAGGGCTGCAGGCAGCCATAGCTTTTTCCCAGCTTTCTGTCAGCTGGTTAACAAGGAGGAGGTTTCCAACTCAGCTCCAGCTTGATTTCTCAGTGACCTGAAGCCCAAGCATATGTGGTCTTCAGCAATAGTCTTACCATCTCATTCTAGTGGGCAAACAATACCCTTGGCAATGGCCTGTAATGTTTTGGAGGCCTCAGGAACCTCGCTGGCCAACAACTCACTGGAAATTGTTGAAAAGTTTTGGTTCTGGGGATGGGATACCTTCCAGTGAGTTGTTTTGCATTTTTGTAGAATCATATGAGTTTGTTAATGCTATATCTAGGTTATAATTTCCACTTCTCCCACAGCACATCTCCTGGGAAGTATGCTGTGGTGGGACAGTGGGCTTTGTAGTAAAATGGCTGGGTTAGGCCTCCTCTGCCACGTCTTATAAATGCGTGCTGCTTCATCTTTTGTTGAGACCCAGTTTCTTCAGCTATTAAGAAAGAATAACAATCTGAGTTTAAAGCATTCTGAAAATTCAACAAGGAAGAGCTGGCACCATGCAGGTTCTGAATAAGTGTTAATTCATTTCTTCTCCCCAATCTGCTACTAAAGAGGAACCTGGAAGAAACGCAGAAAATGTATATTGCAGCATAAATCTTGTCACTATTGATATCGTTCTGGTGTTTTGATGGTTGCACCAATACCAGTAGCAGGGATTTTGCCAGATATTGGCTTCATAATTAGGAACCAGTAATTAATTGGGTTTATGCTCTACCATACATTAATGTTTTTAAGGGGAGATGCTTTTTCCATTTAAGTCTCTCTCCAAGTCTGTTGATCCTCTATTCTGAACATAATGTTCTCTTTTCAGAAGATGGTTAAAAATGACAATCTATTACCAGTTTTTTCAGCCCCTAGTATCCTCCCCAAATGGAATTTGCATGCCTCCTGTTGCAGTCAGCTTTCTAGTTGCTGCGCGGGAAGAACCCAAACAAAGTGGCTTGTAGAGGAATGGGTTTATTTGGCTTACGGACTCGAGGGGAGACTCCATTCTGGCAGGGAAAACGATGGCATGAGCAGAGGGCTGGACATCACCTCTGCCACAGCACTGCAAACAGCGGCAGGAAGGTGTGCCAAACACTGGCAAGGGGAAGCTGGCTTATAACCCCATAAGCCTACCCCCAACAACACAGCTTCATCGAGGTTGTAAAACCCAAACTGCCATCAGCTGAGGATCGATCTATCAGAACACATTCATTGGTTTGTGGGGGACACCTGGATCAAACCATGACACCTCCTAAGCTAAGAAGAAGCTGGAGTCCAATCTCAGGGATGGAGTGGGGCCTGTTCCAGATCTCATAATGTTCCATGTGTATGCTCAGGATTAATGGACCCAAGGTGATCACAGAGTCAGATGCTGAATAGCAGGAGGAATGTTTCCAATTTTTTATATAAATCCTTCTGATAGAAGTACACTTTTTAGAAATCCTGGAAATGATGTTCATGATCCCAAGTGAGGGGATGTTCTTCCCTCTAGAAACACAATGCAGATGCAGTGTGGCAAGTGATGGAAGTCAGACACATAGACGGACTTGGGGCAAACAAGCTCCTGACAGATAGAAGGGAGCTGGCAGAAGGCATCTTTTCTACAACCCTTACCAACATCGTGCTACTGCAAGGAAGTGTTAAACAGATGACTCAAGATCTATGACCACTGTATTCCCAATGCAGAATTGGGCTCAAGGCAGCATTGTATGAGAAATCTAAGTAAGGGATTTTGTTTTGTGTTTTGTGTTGAGAGCCACCTTAACCTTCCCAGGGTTCCCCTCACTCCCAAAGCTATTCTACATAAAACTAATCTTTGATACGGACAATGGGTAATTACAAAGTACCTTTAGAAAATCTCTTACTTGTTTAAGGCAATCTCTTATTAACTCACCTTTCATATAAAATATAGATAAAAATATTTTCTTTGCAGAGTTTCAAGACAAAACCTGTCATCCCTCTTTTTACAGTGACTGTTGGTTCCCACCACATTCAATTCCTACTGCTGACTATGTGAAGCATTCACTGGATCGACTAGATTTGCTATCTTTCCATAGTAGGTCCAGTTCCATAGCTTTACTCCAATACACAGTTGAAGGAATTTGAAAGTCATACCAATGTATCTAGTCTTCTTTTATGTGAGTTTTTAAGTTAGCTAACAATGCAGTGTTTATCACTATATTTTCATACACATATGTCAGTGTACTCTTACTGCCCCCTCTGCCCTCTTCCATCCCATAATCCCTTCCTGCTGATCCCGTTCCTTCTGACAAATAGTTTCCCTTTCTGCTTTCTTGTCACATGCACTGTATCAGCACCCTCCCTCTTCCTTAAGATCACTTCTTCCCCTCCCATGATCCCCTGTCTATGTTCATGACCTGCATGTGCACACGCACAAACACACACACACACACACACACACACATTTAAATGTAGATTCTTTATATGAGGGAAAACATGCTCTAATTATTTTCTGCGTCTAGCTTATTTCACTTAACATCATGATCTCTAGCTCCATCATTTTCTGGAAAATGTTATGATTTTATTTTCTTTATGGATTAAGAACATTTCTTTTTTATAAGTTATAACTTTATTATCCATATTTACATATGCTGAAAGAGCAAATAATGAGTTGTTATCCCCAGTTCTCCAATTTCCCTCTTCCCTGTCCCCAGTCAGCTGGGTGTCCTCCTCTGTGGGCAAACTGGATCAGTCCTTGGGGTAGGGGGTTATGGATAGCCTAGGAGTCAACCGGTTCCACCTGCCTTTGTATGTTGTTACTGAGGGGGGCATGTCTCTGGATATTCTCCTCCACCATGGCTCTTACAATCTTTCCAACATATAGCCACATTTTCTTATCGACTCATCTGTTGAAGGACATCTAGAGTTGTTCCATTTCTTAGCTATTGTGACTAGTTCAACAATAAGCATAGATATGTAAATATCTGTGTTATGCTGATTTTAGGTATATAGTGGTGTGGTCATAGCAGTGTTTTTGTTTGTTTGTTTGTTTGTTTGTTTTGGTTTGAGCACATTGACTTCCACGGTGTCTCTACCAGCTTACATTCCCATCAGCAGTATAAAAGGCTTCCTCTTCCCCCAACCATTCATCAGCATTTGTTATTTTTTATTTTCTTAATAATTTCCATTTTGACTAGGCTGAGAAGAATGTCACAGCAGCTTTAATTTGCACTTCACTGATGGCTGAGGCTTTTGAATACCTTTTCAAAGATTTGTTCGCCACTTGATTTTCTGATTTTGAGAACTGTGTGTTCAGTTTGTTAGTCCATCATTGTTTGGGCAATTTGGGGTTGTGATATTTAGGTTTGGGAGTTCTTGATCTAGTCTAGTGTGCATCTCCTGCTGGTGTAGAGCTGACAGTATTTTCTTATTCTGCAGGCTGTGCTCTCTTCACTCTGTGGAGGGTTTCCTTTGTGCAGCAAAGATTCCTTTTAATTTCATGGAATCTTATTTACCCATTCCTGGGATTATTTCCTGTGCAACTGCCATTCTTTCCAGAAAATCCTTGCCAATACCTATGTTTTCCTCTAGCAGTTTAAAGTTTTGGGTCTGACATTCAGATCTTTGATCAATTTTGCACTGAGTTTTGTGCAAGCAGGGTGAGAGACATTGATGCAGGTTCATTCTTCTACATGTGGAGATCCAGTTTTCCTAGGACCCTTTGCCTAATGTGCAGCTTCCCTACTCCCAAATGTAGGATTTTGACAGCTTTTTCTAAAAATCAGGTGAGTTAGCTACCTGAGCTTATTTCTGGGTTCTCTGTTCTATTCCACTGGCCTCCATGTTTATTTCTGTGCCAGTTCCATACAGTTTTTGTTACTATGGCTTTGTAGTATAATTTTGGGTCAGATATTATGATAGCACCAGCATTGTTTTTTTTTTCTGTTTAGGATTACTTAGAATACTTGGGGTCTTTTGAGCATCAATATGAATTATAGGAGAGATTTTTTTCTAGTTTCCAAAAGAAATGTCTATTATTATACTAAAACATATTTACTGAGTATTATGCTATATGATAGAAACTGAACTTTGTGCTAATTGTTCCATGTAATCAAAAAATATCCATTTTGAAACATGGAAAACCATGTTTTATTCCATGGTAGGATAACTTTCACCTAGCCTCTGTTTTATTATTTTGCTTTCTAAAGATCCATTTAAATTGACAAATACAGAGATCTTCATGCATTCTTAGTTATTCCAATATAGATTTTGATGCCAAAGTAGGGAAATTTCATAACACCTTTTGTCATCTGTTGTTCTTTGTATAAACATAAAGAGTCGATAGTGAGGTAACAAAGAGATTCAAAATGATATTCTGAGATGAATGACAGCACAAACTGAGTACATTTAGCCCAAAGAAGCAAGCGTGATTGCCTACTTTGGAAGGCAGTGAGTAGGAATTTGGAAGGTATTAGACAGTTCCATACATTGAATTTCAGCAACAATAATAAATCTATCCCAATTCTGAGGAGAAATAACTTGACAGCCACATAGTGAAGATGAGGAAACAAGCAAGCTCCCAGTTCTTTGGAGTCACAGAAGATAGAAAAATGGAAAGTGCAAAGAAGATACCCAATGGACCTGTAGCAGAGACTTCTAGAAAAGGGAAAAACCTCCTCATGTATTAGGATTGGAAAACCTAGGCCCTGCCACTGAACATAAGCAAAGGCAATTTAATCCTAGGCAAGATATATATACTGCTCGAAATAATCTAAAGTCTGAGCACATTGATATTTCTGTCAATTTAACCAAGAATGTTATGGCATACGTGTCACTTGGGATGACAGAAGCTATTACTGCAATGAGATAAGAATCACTTTGAAATATCAACAGAAGCATTATAGTTGGTAACAGTCCCATCCAAAGTAGGTGCTGCGCATCAACATAATTAGGAGAACATTTCAAGTTCTAGACTAGAGTACTCTACTGAATCTTCATGGTTTTCATTCCTAAGCTTTGTTAGAATTGGTGGTGGGAATTGAACTCAGCACCGCAAACATGCTTAGTATCTGCTACCACCGAGGTATATTCAACCTTCCTTCCAGAGTTTCTGATGAGCTATCAAATCAAGGAGCGTTCCTCAACCCCAATCCAGCACCAAGTTTCTCTGTCTCTTGAGGAGAAGTGGGATACACCTAGGTTCCCTTCCACTCATTGTGACCACCCTGGCTAAGTAAAGCAGCCAGGGGAGGTGTCAATGACAGGATCAGGAGCGAAGTTACTTCTGCTGTCTTATAAACATAGTCTTGGTAGGGTGATTCTGTCCATTGGCTGGGACAGTAACTCCTTAAGAAGCAAAGCATCGTCCCCATCTCCTGTGATTTAGTTATCATCAAGGAGTTGCTATAGGCTAAGGATGTAGTTCTATAGTGTGCTTAGCATGCATAAGGCTGTGGGTTCAACCCTTAGCATAAAAAAATTGTACTAGGGCTAACAGTAAAGAGTTAAACTCCTCATTTCAGAGCTCCTCTCAATTTGGGGCAATTTAAAGCTAGGAAAATAATCTTAAAACACCATGCCTTTTATTCCAAGAATCAACTACTTGAAATAGAAAAAGAACTTTTCACTTCCTGACTTTGAATGCAGAAGTGCCAAGACCTAGAAGATTCCAAACATACAGAGCAAGAACAGATGGAGAATGTGAGCGGAGCTGGAAGCTCTGAGAAAAGAGGCAAGGGGAGATGCTAGAAATCACAGATACTGCAACCAAAATGAAGAGTGCCTTCCACAAGCTCGGCAGTGGACAGGATAGGGCCAAGGAAAGAAGCAATACGCTGAAGAAATGTCACAGAAACTTCCAAGTTCGTAAGGCAAAGGGAAAAGCATGTATAAGGTGGAACAGAGTATTTAGGAACTGGCACTCATAGAAGGTGCAAGATATGTGCCATGGGGAGATCACAGGAGAAGACACCGAGAAAAGCATGGAAGAGATACTTTACATGATACCAACTGATCATTTTTGAAAATCAATGACAGACACCAAACCACAAATCTAGGAAAATTAAATAACAGCATGATAAACTCACCTCCCCCAAGTCTAGACATCAGCATAAAACATTTAAGCTTTAGAAAATGGGAAACAAAGAGAAAATCCTCAAAGAAGCTAAGGGGGTGACAGGGTAGGAGGAAGCCATCTTGTCCATGGAGAGATAGGCTTGGAATGACACTAGATTTCTGCACAGACCATCAAACACAAATAAAGTGAAATAAAATAAACAGTTAAAACATCAAAAGTAAAACCAACAAAGCGGAATTCTGGATCCAATTGTTATTCAGTACAGGGTACCACAGTTCGCATTCACTGACCACATATACAATGGTGGTCCCATGGGATATGATCTAATAAGACCATAGCCATCTTGGGTTGTAGAAGTGTGCTCTGATTACAAAATGAGGGTCCAAAAGTCACAAATCTGTGATGACTCTAGACTCGCTCATGCTTGAAGTCCTCACGTTAAATTTTCATCATAACGTTTGCTGCATCACACTTTGGGTTTATACATTTTCTTATCATATTCCTCTTTCCCACATTTCCCTGTGTTTTCTTTCCCACAGGTTTCTTCTGCTGCTTGGATTCCTCGCAGGAATAACTGACACCAGCATTCACCAATGGACACTCTTAGAACCTGAGATCAAGGATGTCTTCCAAGCTGCTTTTCCTGAGTGGAATAATAGTTGATTTTGATTACTCTGGTTTGATTGCTTAATCAACAAATATCAAAGCAAAACTATCCCTCATTCAATAATTTATGATAAGAAGGGACGGATTGTAAGTCTAACAATAAAAAAACAGGCTTAGGGTTACCATCTTCTTTGTATTGTGCCATAGACATCATGTTGGTATGAGCAACAGTTAGAGCTAATGTTTGCTGAAGGCCTAATATATGTTAGTCATTGAGATTAATTTAAGGGACTGATAATGATGGTGATATTGATATTTCCTACTACTAATGAGCAAACTAGGAGTCTGAAAAGTTAAATAACTTATATCCACTCTTCTACTCATTTGAAATAACATTGACATACAGTGTTTTTCTCACAAAGTATCCTTGGTTGTGCTTGGGACCAAATTAATTTGCACAGAGCAAAGATAAGCAGGCAATTTAAAGATAAGGAGAGATGAAGAGACTGAAATAAGAACAGGTACAGCCTATCAGAAAATCCTTCTAGATGCGGCATTTTGATTAAAACAATGAAAATTTGATTGGTTTTGCAGAACACTTAAGGAATCCTAGGAAATGAATGAAACTTAGACCTGTGTGAGAATTTTATAATCTTAGTTTATAAGAGGAAACAGAAGCTGGGCGTTTACTTGGTTACGTAACTTGTTTATTGTACAACTTTGACCAAATCCCACCCCTTCCTGATATCAGTCACCTGCACCAAAACACCTCATCCAGGGCTTTTATAAACATGAGTATAAGATAGGAAGGGACTTGAAAGGCTTTGAATAATCAAGTGAGGTTCCTAACCTAACAGCCAGAAAGTAACTATTGGGCATGTCCTGTGAGATAGGGATGGTCCTAGTGAGTCCTCAGGAAGCCCATTAATAGCATAGTAGAGATATAAGCAAAGCTAGCCCCTGAATGGCACAAATCTGTGATGACTCTAGACTCGCTCATGCTTGAAGTCCTCACATTAAATTTTTACCATAACATTTGCTGCATCACACTTTGGGTTTATATATTTTCTTGTCATTTCCCTCTGTTTTCCTTTTCCACAAGTTTCTTCTGCTGCTTGGTTTCCTCACAGGAGTAACTGGCACCAACATTCCCCATCAGGCACTCTCAGAGCCTAGAGATCAAGGATGCCTTCCAAGCTGCTGTCCTGAGTTGAGAGGATTCTGGGTACAAAGGATGAAGGAAGAGCTGTCATGACACTGCACAACAGGGGACACGTCTGTTCTCTGAAGAACCTGTATCCACACGTCCAGTGCCGGAGTTAGTTGTGAATCTCAAGTCAGTGTCAAAACTTGGAAGGCCTTAGAAAACCCGCTTTTCAGTATAGCTTCATTGTGTGACCAAATGAATGCATGTGGCCAAAGGATTTTTTCCCTTTCTTTGCATGTAGGTTCTCCTACACCTGCTGGCCTCCCCGTGCCCCTCGCTGTACGCTTGAAGAGAAACTGCCTCCCAGAGCTGACCTGCATGGCATGTCTCTGGCTGAGGCCACCGAGACCTAGGATGCTCCACTTCTGTATTTCAGCTGCACAATAACCAAGATCGCTGTAAGAAAGAACAAAGGGACTTCTCAAACCTCTCTCTCTCTCTCTCTCTCTCTCTCTCTCTCTCTCTCTCTCTCTCTCTCTCTCTCTCTCTCTCTCTCTCTCTCTCTCTCTCCAGTATGCAATGCTTCCTGTTTCCCTAGTCATGAAAATGTGTTCATCTGTCAAGTGGAAAGCTGCCCCACTGTCTTAGGTGCAGGGAATGTCAGTCAGAGTGGCTGCTGCGACCAGACCGAGAGCCAGGCTCCTCGTTTGTTTTGGCTAACACTGAGGAATCAGTTTAGGCATCCTCCAGAACAAAATGGTGCACGGGAACAGAGCCAAGCTACGGAAGGGAAGCAGCAAAGTCGCAACAGATTATTTGTCTGCTGAAACAGAAGGAGAGCGATAGCAAAACCTGGATCCATTTGAGTCCAGCCTCCCCAACAGATTCTCTATTTGCAACACAGACGATTTCCTCTAATATCATTCAACAGGTGCTGAACTGGAGCTTTCCTGAAGATTCATCATTGCGACCTTGGAAACAGAGCATTAAAAAAGAACAAGGCAGCTCCAGAGTTTTAAAATTATTCCTGCTGAGTATTAAGCACAGAGTACAACACACACACACACACACACACACACACACACACACACACATATATATGTATATATATGTGTGTGTGTGTGTGCTATTTATAGAAAGCACATATATATAAATCTATAATATATGTATCTATGATGTATGAATATACATATATGTAATGTATGTGCATATTGCATAAATGTATATATAAAACACTATATATATATATATATTTGTCAATAGTAATGCTAAGGGAAATACAATTCCTTCTGTGTCTACAAAGTACACAATACTGGCACATGATAGGCACTCAATACATTGATTAAATGGCTTGTTTGCTGAACCAAATTGCATGGATGTATAAAGTTGATCTTTCAATTTCTTTTTAAAAATAGTTATTTATTTGCAAGCAAATAGAAAGATAGAGAGAAGAGAGACAGGATGGGCACACCAGGGTCTCCAGCTGCTGCAAATGAAATCCAGATGTGTGCTGGGTAATCAAACCCCATTCATTCCTCAGGCTTGGAAGGCAAGTGCCTTAACCACTGATCAATCTCTTCAACCCCTCAATTTATTTAAGGAGTTTTAGGTAAGTATGTTGAAAATTTTATTGACAATTTACCAACTTACTATTTATAATTAAAGCTTTAATTTCTATTGTCATATATTTAAAAAAAAAACTAAGACCATACAGATGTAAATAATCAAGATGATTCCTTACGCCAAAAAAAGAAGAAGAAAATCCATGTTGTGGTTCATCTGGCCCAACTAGCTGAGAAAAAATAAAATAGAGATTGGGACTAACACATGTCTTTACTTTCTCCCAAATTTGTCAGAGAAAAACCGCTAACCTGAACTTCTCTTTCAATGTTGTAGGTTTGATTAGAGAAGGAAACACTGAGGCCAAGTTCTAAGCAGGACAGACACAGAAAATTCAATAGATATCTTAGAATCCTTAAGCATCTCAAAAACTTTGAGGGTATAGCTGAAATTTGGCTTGATCTTACAAGATTGTCACTGTGTTGGCCAATCTATTCTGTGTAAATCTATGTCTACACATCTGAATTACGTATATTTCTAAGGCAATATAAACCATCATTTCCACATAAGTAGACTGTGGATATTGTTGTCTACTGCCTGAATTTCTTGGTCTTGAGTTAAGGTCATGAACTGTGGTAAATGGATGATCATTAACACTGTGTGAAGAATTCAAAATGAGCTGAACCACCAGCCTGGGGAACAGAGAGGAAAATCTCTTTAGCTATGTCCTACTGGACTAGCTCTTCTACCTGGGATTCCTCCCTTCCAGAAGCACATGGCTTGCCTGGCTCGGACAACTATAGAAGCAGTCTCTTTTGGTGAGGCAAAATGGACCAGCGTTTCTGCTTGTTGTGGGGGATAGCCAGCTCTTCCCAGATCCTTCACAAAGTGAGATAAAAGGATCCTTTTATCTTGACCTTGCCACATGTATCTTCCCAGGTCTAGTCTTCCTTCCCCATTATTTCAACAGTAAAATGGTCAATTCTGCTTGGTACATTGTGTTCTATACACAAATTGAACCGATCCCATTTGGTTGGAATTAACTTTAGTGAAAACATAGAAGGAGTGCTGCCTAGCTCTGTGGTACTATGGAGTCTGATCAAAATGATTTTTCATTTTATGTTGTTTATTTCAGTTTTTCTATAATACCATGGCGTCTAGTATAGTATACATAGAAATAGTTAAATATCCAGGTAATTTAACTCCATCTTGTTGAGCATCAGATTTGGTAATAGGATATTAAAACAAAGTTTTGTTATTTCATGATGCATATTTGGCACAGGGCAGCCATTTCCTATATGGGGTAGTATTTCAAGGATTAGCATTATTGGAGCAGAAATAGAAGCACGATAGAGTTATTCAGCATAAATGTGACATTTATGTCAAACAAGCAAGGATTTAAATAAACTAATTTAATTTCCAAAAGCCCATTGCATTTAGCAGAAAATTCTGCATAATGCATGCAAACCTGTGCCATTGCCCTGCAAGCCAAACTCTAAATCACTACTGACACTTTCCACCTCACTCACCCAAATGCATTATATATGCATGTGTGCAAAAGTCTGAAGCTGCTGAGACAAAAGGTCTTAAATAACAGCAGGTGTCAATATTGCACCAGGTTAATGGTGGGAACCCGAAATCAGAATGTTACATACGTAAAACCAATTTGTTCCGGTGATAGACTCAAGTATCAAATGCTTACTCAAAGAGAGAGCATATGCATCTTGTTTTTCAAAACTGTGCCTATTTATTTTTCTTTAACTATGCCCTTGTATCCCAAAGAAGTTCCTCAAGTGTAAGCTTAGTATTCTGTGGTGAGGTGGGGTGGGGGTGGGGGGAAGCAGGATTGGGAAGACCTCTGAAAACATATTTAAAGAAGCTATTAAGTGGGTGAGAATTCTTGCTTGATGTTTGAGATTGAAAGCCTATGATGGGAATCAATTGGAGCTTCGAAAGCAGAACTTAAAAGAGTATTTACATTAGTGCCTCTGCTTGGTCACCAGGCAACACTGGGCATGAATTTAGCTCAGCAATGATAGACAACTTAGGATAAGACTTAAGATGTTAGGAAACATCTATTAAATGATTTCAATATTGTGTTAAGAGGACGGTCTTGCTAAGAAGTCCTTTGGATAGAGTGCCCTCTAACAGTACTAAATTGTTAAAGGGCTGCAGGCTAGGAAGTTACAGGAACCCCGGGTGCCTCCTCCATGTGTGATGTACCAGGGCTCTTGGGGTAGGATATATTATTACAGTGACCACTGGGCTTTGTTTTCAGGAAGCTTCTGTTGGAACCGTGACGCTGTCTGTATCCGAGTCTCAGCAGGTTCTGATGTGTAAGTGCAAACACGTGCTGTCTGAACTGCCCTGCCTTAGAGCCATGGGTTCTTAGTGCCCAGACCCATCTCTCCACGTGGACTGTCTCTGTTGCATTTTCCACTTCTGAAATAAAGACTATTAAAAAGTTGTTTCATCAATAAGCCTATTGTAAGCATATATATGTGAATAGATAGAGATATAATGATATATTTGGGTTTTTGAGGCAGCAAATTATGTAGACCAGGCTATCATCCAATTTGCTTTGTGGCCAAGGCTATCTTTGAACTCCTATTTCTGCGGCCACCACCTCCCAAGTGCTGGGATTACAGGTGTGTCTCACCATGCTTGGGTTATAGCACCTATTTTCATAAAAGCAACTCTATTTTGCGAAGAGAGAAGCGCATTGTTCCACATCTTAAAATCTGTTCTGTGTTTAACCGAAGACAGCTGGAGGGTAGCTGCGCTCCATCTGCAGAGACATCACTTTTCAGGAGCCTCTGGAATACTCCACTGTACCTGTAAGAGAAGGGGAATAGAAAGGACACACACCAGTATTGGACGGCTATGAAAATCGTTCTAACCCATGGACTACCTGAGAAAGGGACCACTAGGGGTCCCCACATCACACCTTGAGAACTAGGACACCTACTACTTCCCACAGCCATAAAACAGAGGACAAAAACATCAATTAGGTCACAAAGAAGTGATAAATGTTTAAGGTGATGAAAAGCTCAGCACACTCATTTGATCATGTCACAGTGGATATATGTACTTAGACGTTAATTACAGCCCATAAACAAATGTAACTATTATGTGCTAATTAAAAGACAACAATAACCACCCCTCCAGCATCAGCCAGGGCCCAGGTGAAACCACAGAGGAGTTGGTGAGATGAACAAGAGCGCTGCTTCCACAGGGAGCCTGACAACCTGCACCAGGGTGATGGAGACAGACACTGAGGACACTCAAAATGCACCAAAGCAGAAATCCAGAAGCTGCTAAGAGCTCAACACTATTGTAGACTTAAAACACACCCGCCAAGGCTCAGGGAATTTTGTGGAAGGGGGGAAGAAACTGTAAGAGCCATGGTGGGGGGAATATCCACAGGCAGTGTTCCCCCCCACCCCCACACACATTCACAATGACTAACTGCAGCTTGCACAACTCATAGCCTACAATCCCATGGAGCACACCAGCAATCCCACCGAGGAGGGCCCTCGGTGGAACGGGGGCAGGGAGGAGGGAGACAGTGATACCAACACATGATTTGTTCATAAAAAAGTTCTACTTAATAAATTAAAAAAGAATGATTCTAGCTAGCATTATGTCAATGCTTACTCTGCAGTTGTCCTTGTTTTAAGAGATGTTTATGATCTCATTCAGATAAATAGATAGATAACAGAGAGATAGATAAATGTATAGATGATAAAAAAAATAGACATGTTATATAGCATTGACTTTGTTTTTCAGATGCGAAAACTAAGGCAGAAAGAAGTTAAATGAGTTTCTTAAAGTCTTACAAACTGCTTGGAGTCCACGTACTGCTTATCAATGGTTGTAGACCATGAAGGGCAAGGTGTGAGCAGAGGTAACTGTGCTGATTGTAATAGCGGGGAATAGTATTGAACACTTAGGAAGCACAGGCCTTATAAAATGCTGGATGGTTCATATATATATATATATATATATATATATATATATATATATATATATATAGTTTGATCTTGTCCTTGTGATCATTTGACATTGACAGATAAGGATTCAGATCATAGTTATTATGTTAAACATTCCATAAGCTCTCAGTTATAGTTAAATGTGAAGTTATGTGAACACTAGGTGAAGCCATCTGAGACTTATTTATGTGGCATGATGGAGAGGTGAATTCTCCACGGTGGTGGTTCATTTTTTACTACTTTGTGACCCAGGTGTTTAAAGACTGACTGAACTGAAAGGCATTATGGACTGAGCTTTCTCTGGGGACACCCTGAAGACAGTGGGAGGGAACAGGCTGTCTCCCCATTGAATAATCCCATGATACTCTGTGTGGGATGGAATCTCTTTTCAGGGCTTGTAGATCTTTCCCTTCATGTATTTTCTGTCCCTTCCTTATAAAACCAATTCTCTCTCTCTCTCTCTCTCGCTCTCTCTCTCTCTC
Source organism: Zapus hudsonius (assembly GCA_004024765.1). Lineage (NCBI taxonomy): Eukaryota > Metazoa > Chordata > Mammalia > Rodentia > Dipodidae > Zapus > Zapus hudsonius. The sequence continues at coordinate 9,624 of PVHP010011344.1, read as the reverse complement.
TCTCTCTCTCTCTCTCTCAAGAATTTTTGCACTTTAATACTTTCAATACTGTCCTCCTCAGGGGCCAGACAACCCCATTCCCATGTTTTGTGTGTGAAATCACAGCAAACCTTAATCTGTGTTGTAATGGCTCCTGCCCATCTCTAGAGTTGGCCCAGACTGCTCCTTGCTCACTGCACCTGACTGGTCTTGTCCACTTAAAAGATGTTGAACATGCACTGATCCTACAGGGAAGACATTGCCAAGAGGCCAAAACCTCTGATTGTTTGATGGCTTTAATGGTATCCTCTTCCCCCCACCACGTACTTTTACATTTCAGAATTCTGCTCTTAACTATACTTTTTAAACTCCTGCAGTGGAAACCAAATACGCCTTGTTCTAATTCCAACAAGGTTGGTTTGAATGTTCTGAACTGTAGTCATGGTTGAGATGACCTAACTTAAAACACATTTGAAGCACAACAGAGCTTAAACAATGTAGGTAGCATCCATTTTTTTTGTCTAAATTCATGCCTATTATTTATGATCTTCTGCATCTGAGATAGAACTTTAAAAAAATAAGAGAAAAACTACCAAAGTCAGCTTTGAAAGACGTGGAGGAAAACAAACAAACAAAAAAGAGGAGGTAAAACTTTACAGTGAAAAGAAACAAAGGCATAAATTTACTATATTAAAATCAATATAAAAACCAATTGTAGGTGCTGTTCAAAGGACTGATTGACAAGCAAAGCCTTGGAGTCACATTCACAAGGTGATCAGATTCTAGGGTCTGTCCACCTAGGTTCCTCTTCCATCTGGTCTTGCAATTTTTGTTCCAAGTAAAAATGTTCAGCCTCTATACAAAATATTATGGTGTTTCCTCAAAGAAATAGAAATAAAATGATCATATGACCCAACAATTTCACTCCTGAGTATATGCACAAGAGCACTGAAAGTAAGGATTTGAGCAGACATTTGTAGTAATGTTCACAGCATTATTCCAATAGCCAAGAGACAGGAACAAGTCAAGTGATCATCAGCAGGGGAATGGATAGACAAACTATGGCAAACACATACACACAGACAAATGCTGGACTCTTAGCATTAACAAGGAAGGAAATTTTGAAACTCGCCACAGCATGGGTGAATGCTGAAGACATTGTGTTAAGCACAATAGAAGCTGTGCAAGAACGAATGGAGCAGGAATCCTCTTACGTGAAGTGGGTAGAGTCATAGGAAGAGACTGTCAAGGTGGCTGCCAGGGACTTGGAGGAGAGGGGAAAATGGACAGAGTCTAAAGAGGATTTGAAAGTGGATGGTGAATGGTTTCATGTCCTATCAGTGATTTATTATTTTTATCTTTATTTATAATTTATTTGCAAGGAGAGAAAGAGAGGTAGAGACACAGAGAGAATGGTTGCACCAGGGTCTTTTGTCACTGCAAACGAACTCCAGATGCATGTACCGCTTTGTGCATCTGGCTTCATATGGGTTTTGGGGATTTGAATCTGGGGTTTTAACTGCTGAAGAATCTCTCCAACCCCTGTCAGTGTTTAATGAATGGCTCTATACAGTCAGCAACAGTTCAATTGGTACATTTTATGCTATATTTTACCACACTGTAGGAACTTTTAAATAGCAGACTCATTAGCAAATTACCACACTTCAGCTTATTTGAATTAAGCAAGGCCAAAAGAGAGGAATCATCTTGCTACCAGCACACCAGAGGTTTACTGAGAAAACCCAGGGCACTGACTCTGTCTGGTGCAAAACCTTTGTCATTTGGGGTCAATACCTCAGGCATGGCCAGGAGAATAAACAGGGCACACTCAAGGAGGAGCTTATCACCTGCCAGCCCCCGAAAGGACATCTGGACAGTGACAGACCATGGTGGCTCCTCTGCTCTTAGCTATGCATCTGAACTCTTTGTGTTTAAATATTTCTAATTCTACAGATGAGGAGAAGGGAGAGAGCCATCTGGCTATAACTCAGGAGTGAGAAGGAGCCTCACCATCAGCCACCTGCCCTTGTCCTGAGAAATACCAGCTGACTACTTTGCCAGAGATCTCCTTGCTCTTCTCCACCATCTAAAGCGGAGTGTGGTTTCCTCAATGGCCCAGAGGGCAGCTCAGAGAAGCTGGCATCCAGAGAGGTAAAGAATTTCCTGAGAAAGTCAAGTCCTGAAATCGCTTTTCTTTTCACTTGAAAAGATTTGTGGTTGTATCAAAGAGTAAGAAAAGTTTTTCCAGAAGGGCTGAAGTGTCAATATTTCTGACTTTGTAATTCTTTTCTCCCAAGCATTCGATACATAAAGAAATGGAAGTTTTGTGTTTTGATAAAACTTTATTGATAGCCACAAAAAGTTGAATTTCATATAACTTTTATGTGTCTGAAAACATTCGTTTTGGGGTTGAAGAGATGGCTTAGTGGTTAAGAGCTCTTGCTGCTTAAACATAAAAGCCTCTTGGGCCCAGAGACCACCAAATTCAACTCCCAAGAACCCATATAAAAAGTTGGGCATGATTCAATCAACACAGGATAAGCCAGTGAGACAGAAACCAATGATTTTTGACACAAAACCCCTAAGCTCACAACATTAAAGCAGCCTTAATACTCACCCACCACGACTCAGGGAACTGAGCGGAAGAAGGGGCGGAAAGATTGTGAGAGCCGTGGTGGGGGAGACTATCCAGAGGTATGGCACCCCTCAGTAACAACACACTTTGGCCAGGAAAACCGAGCTGAATACTAGGTTATCCATGGTCCCTTGTCCCAAGGACTGATCCAGATGACCCATGGAGGAGGATATCCAGCTGATTGGGGATGGGGAAGGGGGGCAATGGGGAATTGGGGATAACAACTCATTGTTGGCCCACTAAACAATGTAACTCATTATGGACACTAAAAAAAATTAAATAAAAAAATAAATTAAAAAAAAGTTGGGCATGGCCATGCTCATCTGTAACCCCTGTCTGTAGTGGGTAGAGAGCAGAGAATTGTGTGTGTGTGTGGGGGGGGGTCATGGATGGACAGTTGCCAGCTGAGGGAGGGATTCTGGCTCAAAGAAGGAATCTATGGTGAGTGACCAGAACCAGACTCCTGATCTTCTCCTTTAGCTTCCGTGTGCACCTGCATGGAATCCACACATCTGCATGAGTATGAGCCACACATCACACACTCACGCACACTATGCACATACATCCACAGAAAATATACAACTGCATACAATATTAGTTTTCAATTTTTCCCAACCACTTAAAAACACAGATATCATTCTGAGCTTGGAGACTAAGAAAACAAGTGCAAGGCCTGTGCCTTGTTGCCTGCTGATTTCTGGCTCTCTTGCTCTGGAGAGAAAGGAAACATATTCGTGGACAATTTGTTCAACACAATTTAGCACAGTATGGTACTCAAGAGCAAAACCCCAGCATCGTCATGTTTAAGCTGTGTGACCTGGAGTAACTTAGCTGAATGTTCTGAGTACGTATCATTTTACCTAGAAATGTGCTCATTAGAACAGAATCGACCTAATGGGGTTGTCGTGTGGGTGACTTGAGTGAATGCATGTGGGGTAATTACATTAGCTGTTATTAGGTCCTTCATCATCATCACACAATTCCTGCCAAATGCATAATATTACCACTGATAAGCAGAATGAAATGTAGGTACTTTGGACATCTTGCTTGGCTATGCTCAGAAAATACTACCACCAAAGTACTTTGAAATGAAGGAGAACTCATAAGCCAGAAGGTTGTTTTGTTGCCCCTGCCTCTATCTTTTTTAGACTTAGATTTAAAGAAAATCTCTTCTGTACCTTCCTAGACCCCCTCACCCCAGGGAAAGTTGGTGTGCTCTAATAACGTAGGAAACACAACAACACGCAGAAGCCAATAACTGGAACCTCTGAGAGCCCTGCCCCTTTGTGTCTGTTTCCACCGGGCTGTATCCCTTTATTACAATCCCATTTCTCCACAACTGGCCCCTTTAGCACTAGATGTAGCATAAAAATGCAGTCCTGCCTGGGTCTACAGGTCTTTACTACTGAAGGCTCCTAGGCAAAAAACTAGCTTTCTATGCAAAACACCTGCAGTCTGGTTGAGATCTCTCAGCAGCTTAGTCAAGAATTTGGACACAATTCACAAATTCACAAAATGCACTGTGAAGATTCCTTACATAGAAGCAATATTCATATTTTAGAGATATTTCAAAGAAGAACATTATACTATCAATGACCTTTATATGTAACCTTGTTCCTTTCTCACTGTAAACCTATAGTTTTCTAAAAATCTTACAAACAAGATTGCAGACCTTGTTTACAGTCAAAATGTGTCTTGACTTTATTGTAATTTTAGTAAATTTAGTGAGGTTTTCCTTGAACTTTTGACATGTGTTTTTATCTCATCAGGCTGTGGTCCTGGCCAATGTTCCTTAGAAACTACCCTCAAAACCAAGATCCTTAGAAACTTTTTAAACTCAAAGGTAACTCTCTCTTAAGAAGCCCATACTCACACTTGGGTGTGCATTCACATTTCCTAAGCACTTCTCTCTCCACAAACACCTGCATTTCAATCTGTTAAAACTGTTTCTCACCTGGGTTGAGGGCAGGTGGCAGCCCAGGACTGTCCCCCACCTGGCTGCCCTGATATTCCTAGCTCCACTTCTGCACGTGGTGTGTGCTGTGCTGAGATGACAGATGAGTTGTTGGTGCTGCGCCTTATTCTCTGTGGGATGTGGGGAGAACAGTATAAGTTGCCCTGACTCTTGGCTTGGAATCAGGAACTTGGAAAACCTAGGAAGCTAAGGACTCAAACAGACACTTTTGCTAAAAGGCATGGAATTCTCACTTGGGCCCCCAAGGAACTAGAGGCAGGATGAGACAAAAGCCTGACATTGCTGCCTGCATTTTGTCTTGAACTCTTTTACTTTGACTGAAGGCATGTTCACAAGTCATTGTCCTAACCTTCCTTCTTGAATCACCCTGGACTCAGCAGATGGCCAGGACAGAACACCCCACACGCCTCCACCCAATGATGTGAGGCTGCACCCTGAAGCAGAAGTATCATCTCTTGAGAATCATCTTGTCCCTTCAAGCAATAAGGACTTCTTTGGAGCACCTTGTGGACAATGTTCAGTTAGACCATATCTAGACCAGTCTGCTTAATTGCGCATACCTCTATGCCAAATTCTTCCTGTGTTTAAGCCTAAAAGTTTTATCAGTGTTCTGAAGATGGACTTGTGGTCTCTGGGCCTTTTCATCTCGGATACCATCCTTAGGAAAGCCATGCATCTCTTTTTGTGACATGTCTCTGATTGGTCTAAAGCTCATCAATTAGATTAGAATGGGTACCACCCTAATAGTAGCATTACAATACCCAGCATTTTACATAGGTACTGAGGATCAAACATATGTCCTCATGCTTGTACAACAAGCACTTAGTCCACTGAGATATTCCCACAGGCCCCATTGGTTGTGTTTCAAAATTTGCCTACATTGAGTCTAGGCTGTGCTATGCGTTGCTGTATTTGGATGGCGCTGCAGAAATAGAAGCTTCATCAAGCTCTGTCTTGGTGAAGAGAGTTGGCCCTCTTCTGTCTTTCCCAACCTCACACCTGCCTAATATAGATGTGCCTAATGGGAAGAAACTGAGAAGGTTAGAAAATGTTGGTAAGTGTGAGGAAGATTCGAGTTTGAACTGATGTGTTATTCTGTTGTGTTTGAATACTATAATGAAGCCTGTGGCATCTGCCGAGAGCTCTGGGTAGAATGAAATAGACATACGGAGAATCGTTTTAGAGGTAATACCATTAGATATTTTTAAAAATCCAGTGAAAATGCTACTGACAGTTAGAAGCTTAATTGAATTAATTAAGAGGGTGGCATTTTGTTGATATAAATTCAGGTTGAAAAGCAAGGTTGTCTTAGGAGTGTAAAGAAAATTATCTGAGTACTAGATGCTCTTAATTGGAAACAAGCAGGTATTCCATGAAAAAGAAACCATTGCTTGCCTCATTTTTGATGAGACAGGGTCAATTTTGCTATATTTTGGTTGGTAGTTGGTTTAGGCCAATATTTTTCATGATGTCTTGAAGCCCAGCTTTGAGCAATGGAGCAAAGGTATGAAGTCCAGCAAGAACACAGCTGCAGGCAGAGATGCTGAGCAGCAGATGGCCAGTGTAAGCAAATCACTCCAGCCATATCTGAAAACCAAACATGGTTCTTTAGAACTCTAAAGTCTGGAGTGTTGTTGCTTCTGTGGTGGGATCAGAGAAAGAGCTTCACCTCCTTTCTTTCTAATAGGAAACAAACAAAAGAAAACCCCAAACAAACCAAAGACAGCAAGACACACACACACACATACACACACACACGCATACACAACAACAGCCAGAGCCAAGAAGGCCAAGCAATTGGAATGATGCTGGCTAGAGGTTAAAGTGATAGAAAAGGGAAAGCAAAAGAGCACACGGCACTCTAAGAAAACAAGAAGTGACCATCAACCTGGGAATACAGGACCACCTCCAAGAGCAGAGGTAGACAAAATCATGGGGCAGACAACTGAATGGCAGGAGAAATTATTTCAGGCCTGTTGGCATCTTTCTTGACATCTTGATTGGGGAATGGCTACCTGTTATACACCTGAAAGGATCGACTTTCCAGAATGATGAAAAAGGTCAACAGGACTTTCAGCAGACAAGTGTCAGGTGAGATGTTATATTGGACTTGTGACCTTGGAAAGTCACTTCAACCCACAGGGCCTAGGACTCCTCATCTGTAAGAAATGCCAGGAAAATGAACTAAAGGAGATGATGTGCAGAAAGCTCAGCTTAGCCATGTGCAGCTTAGATGAGGACATTCAATAAGACACATGTCCTTCCTCTCTCTTCTCCCTGGATGTAAGGCTCAGAAAGGGCCCGAAAGGCAGAATTCTTTCCCAAAATGCACAAGAGGACAGAGCTGTGCCAAAAACTGTGAAGGATTTGAAACTAAAAGCTAGTGAGATAACATGACAGTCTCCTGGGTGCAGACAGACACAAGACTCCTGGGTCAGAGACATAGACTTAGTTATTTACAGCATGACAAGCAATATTGCATGGCTTCCTGGCCCAAATCCCCATAAGACAATGAGAATCAGGTGATAGCTGTGAAGGCTGTGGGGTGTGTTACTGAAGTGGAGCCCTGAGCTCAAGAAAGCCAACTCTTATATGAGTGGAGGAAAGCACACCTGGCCCACACTTTAGACTAGCTCTGTTTCCTCAGGCTGTCTTTGATAGAAACCGACTGGAAATGATAGCCCCGGATAAGGGCATCCACAACTTTTGCTTGTTAGACATACAAATGTAAGACACAGGAAGAACTGGTTCCCCAAAATCATAACAGAAATATTCTATTTTCTTCCTCTTTTTTCCCAGGCTCATTAGCAATGAAGGCCTTCTGCACATCATTCTGCCCTGTGAGTATGGCTTATACGTATCACACATCCCCGTATCCTCTTCCCTTTCTCTTCCTCCTGCCCATATCCGTGCTTAAGCTCCTTATTGATCTGCACATAGCTGTGGGGGCTGCTGGCCTGACCATAGGACAAGACTTGTCTCTTGGGAATCTAGTTTAAACTAAATTTCCATACCTAACGTCAACTTTTATAGTTATATCTAAGCGAGTGCTACAGGTTAGCCAGAGGCACTCCTGGAAGCAAGGGGCCAGCACATTCTCTAGACCCATAGAAAAGAAGAGGGAGACTTCAACCAGAGCAAAGCCCACTGGTTTCTTGGCTGTTCACAGGAGCCTTGACCAGTGAGTCCCCAGTCTTGTCACACACCATTGCATCCCCCTGCTCAAGGATTCTATTGTATGTAGAGGAATTTAACTAGCAGATAAAGTGGCTTCCTCTCTGTACTCTGACCTTACAGGAGTCTACAGTTTCCTACAACTGACCTTCACATCTGGAGTAAGCGTAGTATACATGAGCTGGGTCAAATGCAATTTTGAAGCAACCACCCAAAAAGCAAGAACCGTTTTGAATTGGACCAGGGTTGATCTCATATGTTGTGGTTCAAAACTTCTCTCCCAGCCCTGAAGCAAAGCCAAACACGTTTGAGTTTCAAATATCATCATTTTGCAGTTGGTTGGCCTGGACTCTTCTGACTGAACTTTCAGCCAACCTAGGCAACATTTGGATCCAATTTGATGGAAAAATTGGGTGAGTTCCTTGCTAAATTCTGCGAATCTGTGTCAAACTCAGTGATTTAGGCTAAGATTCGAGGTGTGGCTGAGTCCCCAGAGGAATTCTGTGGTTGGACAATTTGCTGAAAGTAAAGCAAAGGACATTTTCAAAACTACCTCCAAGGAAGCAGAGCGTGTGAGACACTCCAGTCTAAGAGACTCTGGATTGAAACTTTCACCATGGAATTCAAGTGTTTCAAGGGCTCTGTGGTCTTCTAGGAATGCTTCATTTCTGTTCATTTTTCTTTCCCATCACTCTATTATACAGATTATTATTCATTTAAACCAAAGAACAGTATAGCATAGGAATGATAAATTTGTTACTTATGGTCAAGAAGTAATAAAATAACACAACTGTGTTATTAGCCTGACTCCATGAATTCTTTTGTGATAGATTCTACCAGAAGCTGAACCTCAGGTACTTTCGAAATTCTTATTTTTCTGTTTACCATGAGGCAGGTTTCTATAGCAACAACACAGAAGGTACAATGAATGCAGAATGATAAGGATATTCCCTGGGAAAGTGCCTCTGTAATGGAGATTTGTATGCAGGGATTTTATTAGGAATTCTCTTAGGGGATTAGAAAATCAGGCAGTAATGTGCTTGCTGAGTGAGCATGAGGACCTGAATTTGTATTCCCAGCACCCAGGTAAAAACTCAGGCATGGTGCTGCACATCTATGATTCCAGGACTGGGGAAGCAGAGACAGGAGGATATCTTGAACTTACTGGCTAGCTATTCTAGCTGAATAAGTGAGCTCCAATTTCAATGAGACCCTATCATAAAAAATAAGATGGACAGTGAGGAAGACACCTGACATTGAGCTCTGGCCCTCACACACATGCTCATACATGCATGTGCACTTGCACACACATGTGGGTCCACCCACATATGAACATGCATACACATACAAAAGAAAACTCTTAGGAATGACTACTGGCAACAATAAGGGAAGCAGGACTGGGTAAAAGAAGTGGCTGAATTATGGTGCATTCACATAAAGGGATATAATGGTGCTTAGAGCATTCTCAAACCCAAGTAGCTCTTCACAATTATCTGGTAATATGGACAGTCATTAGATGGGAGATACTTCTGGGAAGCGGAAATGACCTTGGACAAGGAGATTCACTTTAGTAAAGAGCAGTTTTCAAAGGAGGCTCTCAAAGAGGTTCACAACCATTATTCCTGACTACTGGGGAGTAAAATTCGATGCTGAGAACTCAGAGTACTATGGTGAGATTCAGAGGTGATGAGCGTAGTGATGTGAAGCCATCTACAGGGTGAAAGAGTGGATACCAAGGATACTGAAGGCCACAGAGAATAAAGAAATAGGTACTGACTTAGGAGATGGGAAAGACATGTGGGGGTGAATCACTTTGGTGTTTGTATTTTTTATAGTTGGGGAAAAAGCAAGCTGAACATCA
>PVHP010011343.1:21112-45611 GCA_004024765.1 Zapus hudsonius | reverse complement strand
ATTAAAATAAAATGCTATATCTATTTCTCTTGATAACTATTAATATATGTCTTATGCTTTGCAAGCCATACAGGAACCATCTCAGACCATATCAGATGCTATGATGCCATTCAGTGAACAATTCTGGGGATGGATCTGAGTTTCCACAGTGGAGAGCAACCTGACGGTGAACTGGACACCCTATATGGAAAACTCCCCATGTCTGGGGGAGTCACCCTACCTCCTGCCTCATAATGTGAGACAGGACAAAATCTTGGCAATGTGTAATATGGCTAATGGGTCTCTCTCTTGGGCCTTAGATAGGGACCCTCCCCTCTCTGAGGGATACCCCCAGTTGCCTTAACTTCGTGTCCTATTCAGCAGGAAATAGACAAGAGAGAGAGATTTCTTCGTCCCCATGTCCCAATAGCAATTGGGGTATCCTCAAGAGAGGGGGGAATTATATAAGTTTAGGAGTGAGACCCCACAAAGGTTGCCAAGGACCTGGGAGAGGATTTGGCTATGTCTTTCCCATTGGGGAGACCTGCCCCACATGAATAATCGCTTGCGGATGATACCCGCAAAGCAAGATATTTGTGCTTCTTTACAGGAATGTGGGGACTCTTGAGGATGCAAGCTGCCTCCCATGTCTTCTAAAGGTCCAGAGTGCAGTTATCTTTACAAACGACAGGACTTGAAGCAGCTGCTCCCAAATAACGCCCTGCCCCCACAGAAGTCGCTGCTGCAGCTAAATGGCACCCCAGAAATCGAACTGGGGGCATAAGAACTCCGGTGTGCGATGGTCCTGATTAACTCGATGCACATGGACCTTAGCCTGGCAAATGGACTGACCTCCTGGATTGCTTCTACTTTCTCCCTGTTTAAGGAGTGGGCGGGGGTAAGGATGTTTTTTGCATGCTGCCTGGGAGGATGCGTGTTGTGCCTATGGTTGGTCTGTCGCCTGCGTGCCCAAACCAGAAGGGACAAGGTAGTGATATCGCAAGCATTGGCCGCTTTGGAGTGTGGCTCCTCCCCTCAGGTATGGCTCTCTTCCCTAAAAAGCGCATGATGTTCACATAGCCTTTGCACCTGCCGGATTGGTTGATCTATTGCACGCGGAAAGGTATGTAGACAATAGCCCTGTTGTCCTACACAGCCTTTGCACTCCTGGGACTGTCTAGTCCATTGCACATGGGAAGGTGTGTAAACAATTGTCACATGTAATACATCCTCAATCGGTCAACACATCATGAGGTGGGGACCAGATTGGATAAAAACTTGTGGCCTGGCATAGTGCTGTTATTCTGGGTATGAGATGCTGCTGCCTACATAAACTAAAAGGGGGAACTGCAGGGAGCCGGGAAACAACTCCACCTTAGACAATGCTTTGAGAATATAACTGTCCCTAGCCAATCCCGTGGCGCCTGGAGGTGGCAAGCAGGAGCCAGCCAATCATGGGACGATCCGTGTCCCTTTTCCCTATTTTTAAGCAGCTGACTTCTGGCACTCGGGGCCCCTCGCTTCCTGCCCCTTGCTTCCTGCCCCCCCCCTCAATCAAAAGGCTCTCCATTAAAAGTGTGATTTGAGAAGGATCTTCGAGTCGTGGTTGTTCTTCCTCGCTGGTCGAGGAGCTCGCTGCACCTTTTCTTTTTTTAAAATATTTTATTTATTCATTTTCAAGCAGAGAGATGGGGGGGCACCGGGGCCACCACCTTGTGGGTCTGGCATATGTGGGTACTGGGGAATTGAACCAGGGACCTTAGGCACTAGAGGCAAGTGCCTTAACCGCTGAGCCATCTCTCCATCCCCAAGACTCCCTTTTCTACCCACTCTATCCTGTATTCCCCCAGGGGTTCTTTTTGCTTATGCTTGTGTACCCTCTCGGGTTGCTACTCATCACGCTCTCTGACACCTGGCTCACCTCAGCCTCATCTCATTTCCATATAAACTTTCCCCTTTATTTTCTGTTAGTATCTTTCCTTCTGTGCTTTATTTTCTCAAAACTTATTACTATAAAGCAGGTAGTAACATCTGTGTTTCTTGACTCTCATTTAGATTTTAAAATCTCTGTGCAATTTGTTTCTTTCCTTCTCCTGGTCCCTGAAATTTTAGCACATTTCCTTGTTCATAATTTCTTCCTTTTTTTAAATTTAATTTTAACTGACAAGTAATAATCATATATACTTATGAGGTACAATGTGATGTTTTGAGTTTATATTCTAGAATGATTAAATGAAGCTTATGAATCAATCACTTCACATGTTCATGTTTTATGGGGAAGACACAAGAAGTTTATTAGCAATTCTAAAAAACACACTGTACATGGTCACTGTTCTGAGTAATAGATCAGTACACCAGAATTTTCACGCATAACTGAAACTTTTTATTTTTTTCTAAATCAACACCTTTCTTTTCTGTTTCCCAGAGACTACTATGACCAATTATATTAGATACCCTAGGGGATAAAACAGACTTCTAGAAATATCCAACCCACAAAGAGTGGGTCAGGATTAATTCCCTTCTTCACACAATGTAAGCACAGTGCAATCTGATTAGATTTGGACTGGTCCTGAAAAAAGAGGTTTGGCTCAAATCAATTATTGTTTTCTTTGATTTCTTCTCTTTTTCTTTTTTTCCCCTTTTCCCCAAACTCCTTTTATTTTCTATCTTTTTTTTCTTTTTGTGACTTTGTAAATATAAAATAAAGTCTTGATTATCTGATTCAGTCAAGGGAAATATCAGCTATTTTTGATCCTAATCCTCTGGACTTACCTCCATTTCATGGTTCCAGGTCAACTTTCTTCATTCTCTATGTTAAAAAAAAAGAGCCTGGCATGGGGGCAGGTGCCTTTAATTCCAGCACTCGGGAGGCAGAAGTAAGAGGGTTGCTGTGAGTTCGAGGTCACCCTGAGACTATACAGTGAATTTCAGGTCAGCCTGGGCTACAGTCAGATGCTACCACAAAAACAAAACAAAACAAAAAAAATAGTCAGCAGTCATTTTCTGGGGAGGAGGATTTAAATTGAATTTATAGTATATTTTTGTTTCTGAAAATATTGCTACCTTCTCAGTCTTTTTCTCTCCTCAACTTTCTAATTCAGAGAACCCTGGTTCCACATTCCTCCTGCATCTTAATTAGTCAGGGTGATGTCTTTCTTCTCCTTGAGACAAGAAATGGGGCACAGAGGCTACATTAGCTGGTCAAGGGACTTTGTTACATTTAATTTGATTTGTGGAGAAAACATATGCCCATGAAAATGTCTCAAACAGCAAAGGCATAAAAATAAAAAGTAGATCTCCTCAGACCCCCAACCTCTGTATGGTTTTGAGGTAAGCATTAGGTATCTTTAGAATGATACATTTTGAGCTACAGATATCCTTTATTAGAAAACAAATTATGGCAGAAATATCCATTGGCTGTATATTAGGAGTCTCTTTTATCCCCCATTGATCAACTCTATAATATGGGTTTTGTTGTTACTGGTGAGTGTGGTTTGCATTTAATTTAAACTGTCACCTTGCTGGGCATGGTGGCACACACTTTTAATCCCAGCACTTGGGAGGCAGAGGCAGGATGATCGACGTGAGTTCGAGACTACCCTGAGACTACAGAGTGAATTCCAGGTCAGCCTGGGCTAGAGCGAGACCCTACCTCAAAAAAACAATAAATAAATAAATAAATAAATAAATAAATAAATAAATAAATAAATAAATAAATAAATAAATAAGCTGTCACCTTATTCAGAAGTATGGGCATGCCAGGGGCTCTAACCACTGCAAATGAACTCCAGAAGCATGTGCCACTTTGTGCATCTGGCTTACTTGGGCACTGGAGAATAAAACCCAGGTCGTTTTAAAGGCCATCTTTCCAGCCCCATTTTTAAACTATTTTTTAGGGAAAAAATCAGTTATGATATTGTAGTTTGAATCTAGAATGTCTCCAAAAGGTCCCTGGGCTCAAGGCTTAGTATTTTAAAATGAGCACTTCTGGCAAGGTGGCCACTGTCATCAGACCCTTGAAAGGGTCCGCTTCTCCTCCTTTTTGTCACTCCCATCCAAAAGGCCTTGGCTAATTCCCACCATGAGGTATATGATACCCCAGGCCCAAAGCAAAGGGGTCAATTGGTCATGCATCAAAATCATCCCAGTTTTGTCTCAAAATGAAAAAAAAAAACACATTTTCTTTGATGTTTGTGACAATAGCACAAAATCAGCTAACATACGTAGTGAACTGTGTAAGCCACACTAATTAATGTAAGGCTTATATTTTAATTACTTCTTACATATTCAGATCAATGCAGACATCACTCTGTTCACAATAAAAATAGTTCTAGCGTGTCAGAATGCAGTCTTGCTTTCAACTGTTCTGAGTTCTTTTGCTGTCAATTAATTTTGTCTGTTCTTGAACTTTAAGGTGGAGGTATATAGCGGATATTCTTTGGTATCTCATACATAATCTATGTACAGTTATCCATAGTTTATGTATTAGTCCACATTGGTATCCTTCCTTGCTCTGCAATGCTCTGATATATGACTACATGTCATGACAGATGTTTAGAGATTCAGATTTTCTCTAGATTGCTACATTTGCATAATGTGACACTTTGGACTCACAGGAAGGTAGAGTTGGATTAAACTTTTGCAATGATTTACTCTTTTCCACATTTTTAGACATGAGAAAGCTAAAGCTGAAAAATAGGTAGAAAATCTTGCCCAAGTCCTAGAGACAGTACACAGAGGAGTAAAATGTGTATCTGAATGTTGGAGACTTCTAGCTTTCATAGGCTTTCTTTCTAATATCCCACATTGTTTTCATAGACTCCCCTTAGGCTAGAAAGAACTTCAGAAAACGATGGTTATGTCATTATTAATAAATGTAGGTTCGGGAACTTGCTAGAAGTTTTAGAATACTACTAAGACTGGAGTGTATTTCATGTAAATAGTATTTTCTGATTCCTCAGAAAGATGTTAATAATTGCATCTCTTAGTTGATTGGACAGTATTGATAAAGACTAGTTTTCGAGTATATTGTTACCCCTTAATCCCTGAAGTCCAGGCCCAGATCTCTACCCAATAACATGGATTGCCCAGGGCACATCTTTGGAAAAGCTCAGGAAGAAAAAAAGAAAAAGAAAAAACATCACTTTTTTATGGAAAGTGAATTTTGGAGAGGATATAAAAAATGTATTAAAGTTTGACAATAAAAAAATTGAGCTGTTTTTTGTTGCTGTTGAAACTGGAGCTTGTTAGATAAAGCAATGTCTCCCCCTTGGCTGTGTGAATGTCTCCATTATTTCTAGCTTTAATTTAACTGAGTCATCTACAAAGCAAAACAAACAAACAGAAAAAAACAATTTGGAAGAGTTTACCAATTTCATTATTGAATTCGTTTGGTGTCATTGAACCACTACTGAAATCGCAGTATAATACTATATGATCATACTATGTTTTTCATTTATTCTTATAATTATTTATTTAGCAAATAAAATTATACTATCCTGTGTAACATGCTATTCTGAATGATGTAAACAACGGTTTCCAAAACTCTGTTGTCTCTCTGTCAACTTGTGATGTGTTAAAAAAAAACCCAAACAACAACAAAACAGTCCTACTTGATTTTGCATACCTCATCAGCATTGCCCAAAAAGCCTCATTACATTCTTCTTAAGAATAGGATAAAAATGAGTCAGTGTCTAAGGTATCTACAGTAGGGAAGTTTTTCTTAACTAAAGTGGAAAATGATATTTAGTTAAATTAAAAAATAAACAGGTAAACATTCATATATTTTATGTTTCATAAAATTAAACTTTCCCTTTTAATGGCTAATAGGGTATTTAGAAACATTTTTATTGAGTAAATGAATTAAGTCAAAATTATATTTGCCTCTTCTAAAAATTTCTTAATAAATCTATCTTAAAAAAGACTGCACATTAATTTCATACCACCTTAAGAAGAATTTTTATAATATGCAATAATGGAACTATAACCAAAAATCCAAAGCACTCTAGATTAAAAGGTAAAGTTACAAATTTTATGAACATTTTCTAGTCAATTGTATAATAAAACTGATGTGGATCCAGAAATACCAGAATTATATACCTGACTTGTGCATTTAATCATATATATATATATATATATATATATATATCTTTATCTGTATCATCTATATCTATATCTGTGTGTGTGTGTGAAAAGTGAAATACTTGGAACTAAACGTTTGACTGTTTTTTACCTTGAGCATATACTACTTAAGAAAGGAAGCATGGGAAATTTGCTTTTCTATATTGGGCTGAGTTCAGATAACACGATACTCTCTATTTCTATCCATTTTGCTGCAAATAAGACTTCACTCTTTTATGGATAAAATGTTTGATCTTGCCTAGAACATCTATTTCTCCATAGATAGTCACTAGTTTGATTCCATCCCTCAGCTATGTGAATAGAGCTACGGTGCACATGGATATGCACAAATCTCTTTGATATAGAGATTTTTGTTTGCTTTGTGGACCTAGAAGGAGAATTATTGGGCCATATTGAAAATTTATTGTTAGTTTTTAAAGTATTTTTATTTATTTATTTGCAAGCAGAGACAGATATAAAGAGATGGAAAAAGAGAGACAGAGACTGAGAGAATGGGTACACCAGGGCCTCTAGCCACTACAAATGAACTCCAGATGCATGTTCCACTTTATGCATCTGGCTATACCTGGGTGTTGGAGGAGAATCAAACCTGGGACATCAGGCTTTGCAGGCAAGAGCAATAACCACTGAGAAATCTGGGAGCTGGACTCTTGGGCCCCCAAAGAGAGAGATGCACTATACTAGTGATTTGCAAAGAGGCTACTAAAAATAGAATCTAGCTAATTCAGAATGTGTATCTCAGTTAACCTATACAGATCTCACTCTCCAATGAAGATTCTGTTTGAATTTTCATAATGCAGTGAGAGAGCTGTGGCTCCTCCAACCCTACCAACCAGCCACAGGCCAATACCTGACATCCTGGCAAGAGATGAGACACCCCAGACATACCATGGAGGATCCATATGGAACCCCGCAGAGAATGATGGGATGAACAAGAGTCCCATAACCACAGCCAGTCAGTCAACACAGGATAAGCCAGACAGACACCAACGATTTTCAACACAGCCTAAAGCAGAAGTATAGAGACCCCCCTAAGACCTCAACAATAAAGCAGCCTTAATACTCACCCACCACGACTCAGGGAACTAAGCGGAAGAAGGGGCAGAAAGATTGTAAGAGCCATGGTGGAGGAGAATATAGAAAGACATGGCTCCCCTCAGTAACAACACACAAAGGGGGGTGGAACCTGGCTGACTCCTAGGCTATCCATAACCCCCTACCCCATGGACTGATCCAGACTGCCCACGGAGGAGGATATCCAGCTGATTAGGGACAGGGAGGTGGGGCTTTGGGGAACTGGGGATAACAACTCACTGTCCATTGAATGTAACTCATTATGGATTTAAAAAATCCCTTCTTATTAGAATAAGGGGAGAGCTGTTTTTATTTGCATGTCTGATGATTAATGGTATGAGGATATTTTCATCTGCCTGATGGTCATTAGTCTGTCTTTACAAAAGTGTCTAAGTATATTGTTCCTATTTGGATAGAGATGTTTCTTTGCTATTGAGATTTTATTGTGTGTGTTTCATATATATCTTGGATGTTAACCATTTGTCAAATGTATAGTTTGCAAATTATGTACCCAGTCTGTGTGCTTTTTCTTCACTCTGTTGATAGGTTGGTTGTGCATAAACTTTTCAATTGGTGAAAACCAATTTGTCTAGTTTTTCTTTTGTTTTCAATTCATTTTGGGCTCAGCACACACACACACACAAAAAAAAAAAAAAAAACAAAAAAAAAAACACCTTGACTGTTTTAATATAATGCTGTGTTTTCTTCTGATGGTCTCATAATGTAATCCTTACAATTAAATCATCAACCCATTTGAGTTAAGTGAGACTAATGGTGGAGAAGGAGGGCTCAGTTGGGTCCTTTGGCTTGGGAATACCCAGTTTTCCCAACACCATATATTACAGAGTCCTTTCTCCATCGTGTGTTAGTAGCTTCTCCAAATAAAATGTAATTTTTTCACAGATATTATTTCCTCTTTTTTAAAAAAATTATTTTATTATCCATAATTAGATACACTTAATAAGAGAATAATGTGCTGATGTCCCCAGTTCCCCAATTTCCCTCTTCCCTGTTTCAAATTAACCTATACTGATTTCAATCTCTGAAGGAGATTCTGTTTGTATTTTTCAGAAGGCTCCGAGAGAGCAGTGGCTCTTCCAACCCTACCAATGAGCCACAGGCTGATAGTTGTCTTCCTGGCAAAAGATGCGCCACCCCAGACCCACCGTGGAGGATCCACATGGAACCCCACAATAATGGTGGAATAAACAAGAAACCTATTATTTCCTCTTGTCTCCAAGAATAATGTCACCAAAACTCAAAATCTTTTCCCAGGATCTCTCAGAGACTTGTTCCAATGGTTCATATGATTAAAGTTACTTTGTTTTTTTCCCATGTTCTAGACCAGTGTTCGTCAGCCATTCTTAATTTTCAAAACATTTCATCAAAATCTGCCTGTTATTATATCTGTAGACAGATATCTTTATAGTTTAATAAGCTTGTTGAGATGACTTCTTTCACTTTGCCAGCTTTAGGTAACCATCACGTAGTTTTATACTATTTATACAACATTCCTAGGTGAGAGTTTATGTTTATTAAACCTATTTTTAAACATTATCCATGCTTTTGTCATTTTATCTTTAGGGTTATTTGACACCAGTATCTTTCTAATGTTAAACAAATATGAAACTACATTCATTTTTCCCCCTGAGTTAGAACATTCTTATAAAGCCCCATGAGTATATACCAAGATATACTGGGTTTCCAAAAATTAAGGCAAAGACAAATTTGTGTTTTACTTTTAAGGAACACACTTCTTTTTTAATTTAATTTTTTTATTATCCATAATTAGATACACATTTATTAAGGGAATAATGTGTTGATGTCTCCAATTCCCCTATTTCCCTCTTCCCTGTCCCCAATCAGTTGGATTTCCTCCTCCGTGGGCAGTCTGGATCAGTCCATGGGGTAGGGGGATATGGATAGCCTAGGAGTCAGCCTGGTTCTGCTGGCCCTAGTATGTTGTTACTGAGGGTGGCCATGACTCGGGATATTCTCCTCCACCACGGCTCTCACAATCTTTCTGCCCTGTGCCACTTGTGCAGCTGGCTTTTCTTTGTAATGGGGAATCAAACCTGGATCCTTGGGCTTTTCAGGTAAGTGCCTAACCACTGTGGCAGCTCTCCTTCCCAAAATATGTATTTATTTATTTATTTATTGAAGATATTTTAAAGATAAGAGACCAATGATCACTACTTAAAATAAATTTAATACTTTTTTTTTTTTGGTTCTTAGAGGTAGGGTCTCGTTCTAGTCTAGGCCGACCTGGAATTCACTCTGTAGCCTCAGGCTTGCCCTGAACTCATGGCGATCCTCCTGCCTCTGCCTCCTGAGTGCTGGGACTAAAGGTATGCACCACCATGTCCAGCAATACGTTTATATAGCAAAAAAAAAAAATCAAATAACTTTTTGATTGTCAGAAAAGAATATTCCAGGCATTAAAAAAAATCAAAAGTACAGACTTAGGTCTGTGAAATTTCCCCAAATTTGAAGCCTTACAGATAGCAAGAAGATCATATTGCCTTATGTGATTCTAGCAACAGTCGGTGGGGATGGTTACAGAGAAATTTGTTACTTGGGTCTGACACCCATTGCCAGTCAATGCTGAGGTGAGAACACTGGGTTCCTATGGCTTGCTTAGGGGGGTCGGAGTTAGGGTTGTGGATGGAGCTGGCGAAACGCCTACTGGATTACCAGGGTTTCAAACCTGTTCAAACATCGTTAACCCTTTGTCCTCCATGTCCCATTTAGCAGTACCAACAAGTAATGCCCAACAGTAGATCAGTTAGTTCTGGCAGTATTTCAGTTTTACAAATTCTTAAAGACATAAGTGATTCCTACAGCAACCAAGTTTCCACAAAGAAGACAATAAATGAGAAAAATGTTAAAAATGGGACAAGTCACCGATATAACAAGAATATAATATATTTTTAAGAATATGAGATCAGGGGCTGAAGAGATTGCTCAGCACTTAAGGTGCTTGCCTGCAAAGCCTAACAACCTGAGTTCGATTCCCCAGAACCCACATGAAGCCAGATGCACAAGGTGCTCATGCATCTGGAGTTCCCTTGTAGTGAATAGAGGCCTAGGTATGCCCATTCTCTCTCTTTCTCTGCTGGGCAGAGAAAGAGCACTCAACAGACAGTGATAGAAGGATCTCCATGAGTTTGAGGGCAGCCTGAGACTACTTAGTGAATTCCAGGTCAGCCTGGGGTAGAGGGAGCTCCTACCTCAAAAAAAAAAAAAAGTGACCAGTGAAATTTGAGTCTAATTCAAAGAGCCTACAATGATAACAAAAATGACATGTCCCTTTTATAGTATCCTATACCAAGATTTTAAATATTTAACATGTATTAACATTTCTTATGTGTTTATGATTATTCTATTTAACATTTTTTCACAGATTGATTGAGAACATTCAGCCACAGAGATTGCTTTCTGCAAGACCACTTGTTGATGAACACATTATCCCCTCTCCTCACTGGGTAACAACCCCCTGCTCCAAGACATTGACTTCTCATCCTACTCATTTTGTCTCTTGGCTCAGGAGTCTGAAGTACTGGGCAGGGGCTGTAGTGTGAGGCTTAACAGGACTACCAGAACATCCCACAGAACATCACACGCACTGCCTGTGTCAATAAGGATGTGCTAATTGACTCAGATAAACTAGAAGTGGCAACGAAGTCAGAGCTCTGTAACTTCAGGAGTTGAGACTGTATAGTTGACAATGAGGTTGTCTATATTTCATATTTAGTACATGGTGGTAGATCTCCCTTCTCTCTTACCAATTTTGTGAATTATTAGTTGTCTCCAACAACAGCCATAGCATTCCGTTTTCATTATTTTCAGAATTCCTCTCTTTCTCAAAGTGTTTACTTTTCTGTCAATATACTATCCCAATCCACAAGTGTCCTATGACCATCTGCACAGGACAACATCTGTACATTGATCTTCAGTGATGGAGTCCTTCTTGCCAGCCAGCCAGCAGGTGATTCAGTTTTAATCTACTCATATTTTATGGTTGTTTGCTCACACCACTCCCAGCACCCACTCTTTCCCATTGGGATCCTCAGAAAGCAGTCTTGGTGATTGACATTTGCAAAGAGAATGTTCCCAAGGAAGCTTATAAGAAAGCCTCCCAGGGCCAGCCTCCAGGGATTGTGAGGGTGAAGCCAGGAGGGTCAGACATAGGGAGAGATTCAATGAGGCTCCATCTAATCTCTCTGGGAACTTTGTTATTTGGGTGACCCTTGAAAGTAGTTGGAAAGTGACACATTGTGCCTCACACCTGTAAGCCTTTGCAAGGACTTTGTAAGGCCTTTGGAGGCAGGGGTAGAATTGTTAGTTCAAGGCCAGCTTGGACCACATAGTGAGTTTGAAGCCAGTCTGAATTATACTGGCTAAAACTATTGGCTGAAACCCAAGGCTGGGCATGCAGGCCAGTGATAAGCACTTTCCTAGTATGCCCAAGGTCTTGAATTCAGTCCCTAGCACTGCATAAATACATAGAGCCATATGACATTGATACAAGGATTTTTACAATATCATAAACACCTATCACTGGACATAGCACTGCTCTAAGGAACAGGATGATTCCTGCTAAATTTTGGAGATTTACACACTGAGAACTCTCAGCTGTCAACACCGAGAAAATGGCAGGCATAAATGACTCAAAGCTGGTGGTGTAGGATTGTACCTACTGAAATTATTTTTCAAATAATAATTCTGAGATAATTTTTCAGAGCACATATCGATAGCATTATTGGTTATGGGGTAGGGACAGTAACACAGAAAATAGAAATATCCCTTAATTTGACAACATTACAGGATTTTAGGATGATTGACTCGGTACTCCTGAGGAAGAGCTTATTGACTGTCGAGAAACCTCTCAGTTAACATACTGAGTTTTGGTGAGGAGGACGAGGTGAAAAACCTACATATATCATGACTTGGGGGTTCAAAGTGGTGTGACTGAACTGGGTAATCCAGGCTGTCTGGACTTCAGTGGCATAAATGGAATAGGGATAATCTCCGCTATCAATTCATTATTGAACATAATCTTTGATAACCTTGAATACTGAAATTAAAGGAAAGAAACATTTGAACAATATTCATATATATTCAAATAATATCACTCAAGTTTTTACTTTTTTATACCCTCAAAAGGTTGAGATGCTTTAAAAAATTAACTTAAAAATATATGTCTTTATACATTTGTGGGGGGTGGGAGTAGGTGTGTGTGTGTGTGTGTGTGTGTGTGTGTGTGTGTGTGTGTGTGTGTGTGTATGCATTGGCATATGGGTTGACTAGGGTCTCTTGTGAATCCGGCTTTACATGGGTACTGGGAAATCAAACTCAGGTCCTTCTGTTTGGGGGGCAAATGCCTTAACTGCTGAGCCATCTCTCCAGTGCCCCCCTCCAACATTTTTTTCTTAATGTACACCTTTAAGTGGGTTGTTGGGGAATTGAACCCCAGGCCAACAAGCTTTGCAAACAAATGCTTTCAACTGCTGAGCCATCTCTCCCGGCTCTAAAAAGTACTCTTTGATACTGAGTTTTGCCACTTTATTTAAAAGTAACCTCTATCATTATTAGTTCTTTCCTCCTTATTCATTATTTTTATAGATTAAATTCATCTTGCTGTCTTTTTATTCCTATTTTGCATTAAACACATCTATTTAATAATATGTACACAAAGTAAACTGTAAGCTTATTTTCTCATTATTGTAATGGAAATTAAAATGTTATGGCATGTCTTTTTGGTGAAATCATATAGAATAGTAGATTTTGGGAATAAAAATAACACTGAGAAAAGATGAATAAAATTCAATTTTAGACAGGCCAAGATAGTCTTTGTGGAATTAATGACAGGCTGAAGTACGAGGGACTGATTTTTATTAGACGTCTTCAATACAGATTACTTACCAGCTCAAGGATAGCTTGAATGTTTTTATGCTTTCCGCAGATAGTGCCGAGTATGAAATTATTTTCCTTGTGCAATGCACAAAATTATATGGTGTAAAGCTTGTCAGACAATATAAAATAATTGATTTCTGCAGAGATCACAAGAAATAAAATAAATGCATTTTCGTTTCCTTTTCGTTTTAAATGTACCAGGAGTTAGATGGTCATGTGTAGCAATTTCTCAATGACTTTTACAGGCGGCAATGCCCAGCTTTGCCCAGTTTAACATTTCAAAGATATGGATTATGTCACAAAAAAAGAGGTAAGGACGAGATGCATAGAAAAAATAAAAGTACACCAAGTGCTCAAAAGAAATAGATTTTTATTAAACAACAGTAACTATAAAATAACCTACAAAACAACACGACAGTAACTAAAAATGTTCCCAGTTGCCATGAGTGAGCCGGACTCATCCTGCTGCTATGATGTTTCTGCCACAGGCCAAAGTGCATTGGTACCAGCCAACCTCATTCAAAACCTTTGTGGGCTGGGAGATGGTCCACTGGTTCAAGGTGCTTGCTTGCAAAGCCTGCTTATCCCAGTTAAATGCCCCAGTGCCCATGTAAAGCCAGATGCGCAAAGTGGTACATGCATCTGGAGTTCATTTGCAGGGCCAAGATGCCTATTTTATTCTCTCAAATCAATCTAATACAGTATTTACAGGAAACCAACAAGAACAACTCTGAGACCATGAGCCTCGTTGGGTTGTTTGTCTCAGGAATTTCTCATCGTAATGAAAAGTGTACAGATACGGGAGGGTACTTTAATAAAAAAAATATTCAGGTAGTCTAAATATTGCTCCTAATCTGCCATTGGAAACACACATATGAATGGAACAAAAGCAGTATTTCTTTTTATTATTAAATAAATATATGCAATGGTGTCTATAGGCCAACATCTCTTGTTTGATGAAAAACATTTTTTTATGGCTAAAAAATTGAAACTTCTTAGAAAATGTAACAGTTACCTTCTCATTCTGGGACAACATGCATTACCAGAAGCAATTTTTAGGAGGAAAGGGTTTATTTCAGCTTGTCAACATAGTGGGGAAAGGATGACAGGCAGCTGGATATAACATCAGCTTGGAGGAAGACGCAAGACTGAGCTCACTAACACCGGCAAGCAAGCCTGTATTCTAAAACTCCAAATCCCACCCTCAATGACACATCTCCTCCAGCAAGGCTCCACCTTCCAAAGACTCCACCAGCTGGTGATTGTGAAACATGAAGCTACACCACCACAGAAGACCAGACTGTAGCTGCTGTATAAATGAAGTTTAATTTGAACCTAAAAATAATTAGCCTTTTTTTTCCTTCCCTCTTTGGTCCTTGGTTCAGGTGAGCAGCTTATCTTGAATTTATATCCTGAGGATGATTTCAATACAGAGCTGGTGCATGCCTACCATCCCAGCAAGTGAGCATATCAATAGGAGATCAGGAATCAGAGGCCAGGCTGAGCTATGTGATGAGAGCCTGTCTAAAACAAAACAACAGAACAAAATGTAAAACTTGGACATGAATGAGATTGTCAGGCAAAAACCATATAGTTCACAATTTTGAATCACATGTAGATAATAGATTCTGTAATCCATTATGGTAAAAACATAGAAGTCCTCCTCTTAAACTATCTAATATTTGAAATTTAATAATTTCTTATTTATTTTTATGGGTGTGTATACACATGTATATGGTTTTATATGTGAGTGTAAGTGCAGGTGTGTGCCACATGAAGGTCAGAGGACAAATCTGGGATCCATTCTTGGCATTCCATCACAGTTGAGGCTGGGTTTTTATTTTTCCTGTGACTTCTGGGAAATTTTCTCACCTTCTTGGGAAATGTTAACACCTAAGAGTGTTAGGATTATAGGAGCCCTTTGAGGCTGCTGGACTTTTATGTGGGTTTGAGGATCAAACTCAGCACTTTATCCACTGAGCCATCTCCCTAGACTAAGATTTTTTAAAAATCCATAATGATTTATTTTATATTGAATTAATGACTTCTCTTTCCATAGTTTCTTTATATAAAATACGTGGATTACTGAGGCTAATGGTCTCTATAATTGGATCTAGAGAATACTATAAATTTGCTAAGAGGGATTTGCTAAGAGTTTCATTCAGGAAAAAAATGAGGCCTCCCCTTTATAGTGTTTCCATTGTAATCATGGATTGGTGATTTCATTTTGAAGTGGAAAAATTTGCATTGCATATTTGTGGATATGCGCAAACCATTTCAAACTTATCTCAGAGGCCAACATAGAAAGGATATTCAGGGATTGTTAATCCTAGTTTATGAATGGATTTGGCACCTCACTTTTAATAAGAATTCCTGACTCTCAAGTTGGATATCAGAAGAGGTGGTGAATACCATGAGTTTGTTTTAGATTGCCTATCTTCCCAAGTACTCTATTCAAAAAGAATAGGGACCCCCATTTCTCACACTAAGCATTAGTTTTATACCCTGGCGCTTGGTAGATATGATTAAGTTTTGTTGTCAACTTGACCTCTTCAGTAATCCACAGTAATTTTGGGTGGGTCTCTGAGGTTATTTACAGGAAAGATTAAATAAAGGAGGAAGCTTCCTCCAGAGTGAGCACTTCCTCCTGAGTGGGCAGCCCTCTCAGGAGCAGGCAGGATGTAAGGAAGCCCAAGGGGAAGAAATTCTCTCTCTTCCTTCCCCCTGCCTATTTTGCTCATGTGGCTGTGTGGTGTTGGTGATGGCTTCTGTCTCTCTTTCAGCTTGGACCTGTGAAAGGGGGCGGGCTTCTTTGGCCATTATGTAATTCCCCCTAGATCTGTAACTTCAATAAATCCTTTCTTCCCATGTCATCCCAGCAGCATGAGCTGACTACAACAGTAAACTACTATCTGTACCACTTCAGATACATCTAAATAACAGGTACTCCCTGATTGGACAAAGGGTACTGTTACGGTCAGTTTTCTAGTTGCTGTGCAGAAAGAACCCAAGCAAAGGCAGCTTGTGGAGGAATGGGTTTATTTGGCTTTCAGACTTGAGGGGAGACTCCATCCTGACAGGGAAAATGGTGGCATGAGCAGAGGGGTAGACATCACCTCCACCACAGGACTGCAAACAGTGGCAGGAAGATGTGCCAAACACTGGCCAGGGGAAGCTGGCTTATAACCCCCATAAACCCACCCCCAACAACACAGCTCCAGTGAGGTTGTAAAATCCAAACTGCCATCAGCTGATGATCGATTACCCAGAACACATTCATTTGTTTGTGGGGGACACCTGGATCAAACCATGACAGGTACCTATGCACCAAAAGTGGGAGGAGCATACAAGAGAGATGAGCTCAAACATGTTCAACAAAATGGCCAGAACTGGACAATCCTAGCAATTTAGCACCATAAGTGACAATACCTATCATCGGAAGTGGTTGCAGTTACCTTGTTGCTGGGGCAAACACCCATCAAGAAGCAGCTAATGGGAGGGGACATTCCATCATAGCAGAAGAAGCTGGTTCACTCCAGGATGCATCCATAGTAGAGAGAGGAGACTAACACCACCAGCAAGCATGAACAGCTACAACTCAAACTGGCTATCTGTATACTTTAGGGCTGGGTTGAAGACCCACCTCCAGTGGCACACCTCTTCCAGTTGGTTGCTGGAGATTTAAGTAGGAAGCTAAGTCTATGGGGACATACATTCAAACCACCAAATTCCATGCCTGAACCCCCATAGAATCATGACCATCTCATAATGCAAATTGTTTTCAGTTTGTCATGGTTTGATCCAGGTGTCGCCCACAAACAAATGAATGTGTTCTAGGTAATCAATCCTCAGCTGATGGCAGTTTGGAAATTAGAACCTTGCTAGAGCTGTGTTGTTGGGGGCAGGCTTTTGGGGTTATAAGCCAGCTTCCCCTTGCCAGTATTTGGCACACCTTTCTGCTGCTATTTCCAGTGCTGTGGCAGAGGTGATGTCCACCCTCTGCTCATGCCATCATTTTCCCTGCCAGGATGGAGTCTCCCCTTGAGTCCGTAAGCCAAATAAACCCATTCCTCCGCAAGCTGCTTTTGTTTGGGTTCTTTCTGCACAACAACTAGAAAGCTGACCACAACACCTTTCAATTTCAAAGGTCCCCATAATCTCTACCAACTTTAACATGAATCCAAAGTTTAAAGTCTCATCTGAGATTCAAGAGTGTCTCTTAACTATAAGCCCTATAAATTCAAAACACAAGCTACATACTTCCAATACATTATAGCACACAGTAAACATTTGCATTGCAAAAATGGAATAATAAAGAGAGACTGGACCAATTCAAAATTATTAACCAGCAGATATACACCCAATGACTGTAGTTCTAAGTCTAAACATCCATAGCTTAAAGACCATATTCCTCCAATGGTTTTCCTTAAATCCACCTCCTTTCAAAACCAGATTTCATTCTTACTGGGTTGTCTTCCATGTGTGGTATATTTTTCATGGTTTCAACGCAAAGCAGTTTGTCTGAATGGTGGTAATCTTAAAAATTTCAGTTTATTTATTCTAAAACCAATCTATATACCAGTAGCTTCAAACTTGCTTAAATTTTTCTTTGATAAATGATAATTCTTTCATATACTTATGTTCTATATCTTCCATCAAACATACCAGTCCATTACATTTGCTTAAATGTTCTTAATTTAAACTTAATAATTTAAATTTTCTTAATTTCAATTTGCTTAAATTTTCAGGGAGGAAGAATGGGGTCAAACTTTCCACTACTAGCCAAGTTCCATCAAAGTTCTCCTTCCTCTTTGAAAATTCATAAGCCAAACCTTCACAGTCCACAAATCTCTTTCATTTAGTATCTTCAAAGTCTTACCAGAATAGCCCATGAAGCTCTGCTTACAATACTTCAAGGCTTCTCTAGTCCAAAGTAGCAAATCTTTCCACATTCCTCCCACGAGCACATTACAAATGACTGAAATCTAAATTGTCATATTCATCACAGCAAGAGCTCACTTCTGGTACCAATTCTCTGTGACAGTTACCTTCTCATTGCTGGGATAAACAACCAACCAAAGGAGCTTATGAGAGGAGACGTCTTACAGAGTCCAGTAGAAGTTCCATCCCAGTGATTGAAGATGGCTCACTTCAAGATGTATCCAAAGCAGAGATAGAAAAACCAACACCAACAAGCATGAACAGCCAGAGCTCAAACTGTCAACCTACATACCTCAAGAGTGGACTCAAGATCTTCCCCTAGTGACACACCTCTTCCAGCAGGTTGCTGGAGATTTAAGTAGTAAACTTAATCTAAAATACCTGAGTCACTTTGGGGCCATACACTCAAACCACCCCAGATGTCATGAGAAATGAATGATTATTGTCAAAACCCAGGAGAGGGCTGGATACCCATGGCATCAAGGCTAGACAAGTAAAGCAGAAGAGAACTCAGGGGGTGGTTGTCTCTGCTGGAATACAAAGGAGGTTTGTCATGGGACCACTCCCATGTACCCAGGCAGGATGTTATAGCCCTGTGGCTTATTGCTGTGGACCAGATAAGCCAGTACTAAGAGAGAATAATAGCAGCACACATATCACACTAAAGACAGACCTTGTTCACTTCCTAGGCATCCCTACATTCTTCATATGCATACCTCAGGGGACATGTACTATATTCTGGATTCAAGGAATACTCTTAGCTGATGGTTCCTATCACAGTTAAGGACAGGAGAAGAAGAATATCTTCTGACTGACTTTAATCCTGCTGAGGCTAAAACATCACATTTTGAAAGAAATATGGGATCAAAATAATACCAGGAAATGCTATCTTTTGCCTCAAATTTAGTCTATTTGTGGATTTGCAATGATTTAGAATTAAAAATATGCTGTACATTTGAATGTACTGTGATACTGTCCTCTGACACTCCGTTCATACCACATTCTGCTTCTACAACTAATTATGTGTTAAATTATAAAAAGAAAGGATATAAAATTGGTCATACTTCCTACATCCAGATGCACTTGGCTCTATATTATCACAAATATTAAATAGCTCTAAGTCTTAAAATATAATGAGTCACACTGAGAGTGCTCAACGCATACCCACATATAAAAAGTCATACCCACATATGAAGAAAATGGCGAATGCCTGAAACTCAAGAATAACTAGTGTACATGTGTGGCATAGACAACTAAGAATTTAGACTTTATTAACCTGTCTACAGGAAAGATCTTTTAAAATTAGCCCTTTCAGATAGCAATGGAAGTGCAAAGATATAACCTATTTAATGTTGCTTTAATTTGAGCTTAAAATGTTAATCTATTGTAAACTCTCTGTACAGACATCATCATAAAAGTATATTTGTAAGGTCAAAGCAATGCTATTTCTCCAGAATGAATTCTTTGAAATGAATATGATTAATAGTACTAATATTATAAAACACTAATAGTTAACATTCCACATGCCAGACCCCACTCTAATAAACTTTCACATATATAATTCCTTTTTCAGAAAATTTTGTATGGTTAGTACTACTATTGTTTGCTTCTTTCTATAAAAAGGAAATGGTTTAAAAGACCTTCAACTTTGGGATGTGTTGGAAATCCGTGTCTGCCCTGTTGGCTTATCCCAAGTTGATTGATTGGCTGTGGTTACAGGTCTCTCGCTTATCCCGCCATATTCTCAAGGGTATTGTTTAGGGTCTATACAATAGGCTTGTGGAGGTTCATCTCTTGCTGGGGTATCAGCCATCGACCTGTGGAGGAGACCCAGTGTGCTGGGGACAGGGAGGAGGAAAATGGGATACCAACACAATATTTGCCCATATGATGTATCTAATTTTGAATAATAAAGACATATAAAAATAAAATAAAATGAAAGACCTTCAACAGTTTATTTTTTGCCATGAAAAGCTTGAAAAAGCTCCATTGTGTTTGTGTATAAAAGTTCTGCCAGGCAGTGTGTTAACAAGATTTCTGTACAATGACAAGTTCAAGTGGGGAAAGATTGCTTTCGCTGACAGATTCAGATCTTCTAGTCCATGTTTTTTGACCCCCTTGCTAAAGCAAGGCCAAAGATAAGACAGAAAAATATTGTAGTTGTTTAAATATGTGGTCCCATAAACTCAGGCTTGAATCTTGAGCCTCCAGTAAGCAGAGGCCTACTGGGGGAGTCGTATGTCACAGGGGAGGATCTTGGAGTCTAGCCCTAAGGTGAATTTGATGGTGGACCTTAAGATCAGCCCTAAGGTGTATGGAGAACAGTTGGAGCTCTGGTGGTTTGTGCTTACTGGTGTTGGTGCTTTCAGGTTCTTTGGGGATGTTTTTTTTTTCTGCTGTGTCTATAGAAATAAACCAGGTCCTTTGTGTGATTGTTGGTGTTCCTCTGAAATTTGTAAGCTTGAAATAAACCCCTTTCCTTCTGTATGACACTTCTGGTCAGATGTGTGTCCAGCAATATGAAATGACTGCAGCAATTATGGTAGATTTGTGTGGCAGAGGAAAGCAGCTCACATTAAGGTGGTCAGGAAACAGAAAGTGTGAAGGGGGAACTAGGAATAGTATGTACTCTTCAATATGATGCCTTTAGTGACTTATTTATCATCCAGGCTCCATATCCTGAAACTTCCTTTGGTTAACTCCACAGCCTAGCAAGTAAGCCTTTTGATCTTGGATTATAGGGAACATTTAAAACATGAACTACATATTCTATACCTTTCACTTAAAGGCTCATGTACATCTCATAATGTAAAACAGTATCTTCAAGAGTCCCACCATCCAGGCATAGTGGTGAATGCCTTTAATCCCAGCATTCTGGAGCTAGAGGTAGGAGGCTCACAGAGGAAGGAGGATCTCTATAAATTTGAGGAAACCCGGAGACAACAAAGCACAGCTAGAGCAGGACTCTACCTCAAAAAAAAAAAAAACAAAACAAAACAAAAAAGAGCATCACAAGAGTTCCAGCATTGCTCAAAAATTCAAGCCTAAAGTTTGCTCTGGATTGAAGGTATACTCTTTTTTTTTTTTATTGTCCATAATGAGTTACATTATTTAATGGGCAAATGATGAGTTATCCCCAGTTCCCCAATATCCCTCTTCCCCATCCCCAATCAACTGGATATCCTCCTCTGTGGGCCATCTGGATCAGTCCTTGGGGCAGAGGACCATGGATAGCCTAGTAGTCAGCCGGGTTCTCCTGGCCCTAGTATGTTGTTACTCAGGGGTGTCACGCCTCTAGACATTCTCCTCCACCAAGGCTCTCACAAACTTTCTGGCCCCTCTTCTGCTCAGTTCCCTGAGTCATGGTGGGTGAGTATTAAGGCTGCTTTAATGTTGAGAACTTAGGGGTCTTTGTGTCGAAAATTGTTGGTTTCTGTCTCACTGGCTGTTGTTTTAATAAAAAAAGAAAAAGGAGTAGGAATGGGTCTGTCTGGAGTTTTCCCAGGGCCGCTTCTGTTCCCGGCGCCTGTGGGAGAGATCCGGGAAGCTGGTGGAGGTGTGTCCAGCCGGCTAGCACCAGAGATGTACTGAGGTCCACTCTGGGGACTGCTCTGTGTCACAGCTCTGTGGGTGGCTCCTAAAGCTGGCACCAGGGCGAGACCCGTGGTGAGGGAGGGAGCCAGCATGCTCAGAGCGGTGGCAGGGGACCCGAAACCGGGCACCCATGGAGGCATGTCCGTGGGCCTGAGAGCCCGCGGAAGTGTCACAGCCCTGTGTGTGTTCAGCTCTGGAAACATGGCTTCCTAGGGGAAACAAGGTTCTCCATGTGTTACAGCACAGTCACGGGCAAAGTCCTGGAAGAAAAAGCATCCATGGCAAGAAGTCCCAATCACCAATCAATCAATCCATCACCAATCCATTCTTTATTGTAACAGTATTGTGGGTTTAAATAGAAATTGAGGAGGAGGGAGGGAAAGAAATGGGCAACGAGGATTGGCAGAAATCAGCAACCTATGAATTCCTGCTTTGCATATGGATGTGAGTTTGGGCACGTATCAGATGGTGGTGGTAGTGAAATTGCCACCTTCTAGGCACAGCTGTGGTGCGAACCTGGGTCTATGTGGCATGCTTTTTGGGGGGTTGGGAGTCTCAGAGTTGAGGGTGGAGATAGGGAAACGCCTACTGGGGTTAGGCACCAGGGTTTCTGACCTCATTCAACACACTCTTAACCCTTTGTCCTCCGTGCCCTCCTTGAGCAATACCAACAACTGGCTTATCCTGTGTTGATTGAATGGCTATGGCTTTGGGTCACTGAGTCATGGTGGGTGAGTATTAAGGCTGTTTTATTGTTGAGATCTTAGGGGGTCTCTATACTTCTGCTATAGGTTGTGTCAAAAATCATTGGTGTCTGTCTCACTGGCTTGTCCTGTATTGACTGATTAGCTGTCACTATGGGTCGCTTGTTCATCCCATCATTCTCTGCAGGGTTCCATATGGATCCTCCATGGTATGACTGTGGTGGCTCATCTCTTGCCAGGATCTCTGGTATTGGCCTGTGGTCGGTTGGTAGGGTTAGATGGGCCACAGCTCTCTCTCTACATTCTGAAAGATACAAACACAATCTCCATAGGAGAGTGAGATCAGTATAAGTTAACAGATACACCATTCTGGATACCATACTCTTAGCTGTGAGGGTCCTATCATCAAAATACAAGTCATTCAGTCAAACCATATAGTTAAACAGAGTAACTATTTCTATATCACAAGAAATAGGAGAACAATGTGGAAGGTTTGGACCAAAGCAAGAGGGAAAATCAATTGGGAAAATATTAAATCTTATAGTTCCATATGCAACATGATGCTTTGGATAGCTGTGCCCCTGTGGCATGTTTTGGTGGAGCTGTTGTGGTCCAAAGTTGACCACTACTCAGAAGGACAGAGGACACGTGATAATGCAAGTCACACAGTGAGGTTTATTTCCAGCTAGCTGGGGTCCACGGATCTGCCCGGTGTAGTGGGAGTCAACATGGACCCTGGCTGCAAATTTTTTCCAGCTTATATACAGTTTGAGTGAGCAGGCTTCTATCTAGTGAATCACATCATATGGCATAAAATTCATAAAATATTCTTTTAAAATTTATGCAGCTAATGGCAGGAACACATTCTGCTTGGGTGATTAGCCAGTGCATAGGGGTTGGTGTGCTCTAAAGTGATTGGTTCCCAATTGCTTCACCTGTGAACTTTGAGCCACAAGCCTGTACATCCTGGCTATTTACTTATTATCTGTCTGATGCATATTTTTGGCCTGAGACCTTCTGGCTACATACTGGTGGTCACGTATATATTCTGGGAGCCTAATCTCTAGGCAAACATCTGGTTTTTAGTTGTGAAAGCCCAAGACCTCTGCTCTACTTTTACCAGAATGGAGTTCCCTTTACATTCCTGGGAGAGGGCCCTAGGGGTGGGGTGGGCTTGTGAGCTGTTTCATACAGTGATTCATTCTGTCATGGCTGGGCTTGAATTGAAACAGATCCCAACATTAAAGCTAAACCAAACTCTAACATTATTACGGCTACAACAGATTCTAATTCTAACAGTAGCCCACATTGCTCCTGGCTTGGGCTGGCTCTGCTCACTGACTATGGCCTTCCTCAGCAGATCTTAAAGTTCTTTGTGGCTCTAGATGGGGAGACTTCCATCACAACTTCACATTTACATATACAACTTCACACAGCACCACTCAGGGACTACCCACAGAAACTGCAACATACTTTGCCACATACTGACAAGCTTATTAGCCTTTCTTTTGAAATCTGGATGGAAGCCTTTATGATCCCACAATTCCTGTATTCTGCATCTCTGCAAAACAAATTGCAGGTGAATATGTTTAACATCTGCTGACAGAGCAGCCCCCAGATCCATTTGAAGCAGAGAAGAAGTATCCTTTACGTGCTTGGATTGGCTGTGCATGGTGAAACAAAGTTAGGAGAGTCTCATTCAGAAGTTGCCTGGAGTTACGCAAGGCAGGGATCCTCAATGATCTCTTCTTAAATCAAAATCTTTTCAATGAGTTTACAGTTTTGCCGTGGAGTCTGGAATGATGAGTGGAGTATGACCAATTTTTGAGATGCCTTAAGATGTTTTCAAGTACAAATTACTTTAAAAAACTAATGCCCATCTTCTCTGAGGCCACACGTCCCGGGGACCTAACTTAGTACGCACTTCTTTTCTGGCCAAATTATGAGTATAGTGTCATGGTTTGATACAGGTGTCCCCCACAAACAATTGACTGTGTTCTGATAGATAGATCCTCAGCTGATGGCAGTTTGGGTTTTACAACCTCGATGAAGCTGTGTTGTCAGGGGCGGGCTTATGGGGTTATAAGCCAGCTTCCCCTTGCCAGAGTTTGGCACACCTTCCTGCCGCTGTTTGCAGTGCTGTGGCAGAG
>PVHP010011343.1:0-12629 GCA_004024765.1 Zapus hudsonius | reverse complement strand
GTCATCTATCCATCATCTATCTACCTAGCTATCTTCATCTATCTTCCTAGCTATCCATATCTATCATCTACCTATCATCTATGTATCTATTTATCTTTCTATCATTTATCCATCTCTATATATCTATCATCTACTTATCTATCTAATCTATCTGATTGTATATTTTCTTTTAAGTTGTGTTTGATGCTTCCTAATGCAAAAAGCCTCAAAGGAAATGCTGAATTTGAAGGCATTTACAAATCACCATGCAGCAATAAGCCCTGACGTAGTTAGATAATTCAATAACCCAGCGACACCATCACATACTCAGATATTTGGCCATCTTGCCTCTTCTTACTTTTAGTAGGTTCCATTTTGGTCATGGATAGACCAAACAATGAGAGAGAGAGAGAGAGAGAGAGAGAGAGAGAGAGAGAGAGAGAGAGAGAGAGAGAGAGAGAGAGAGAGAGAGAGAGAGAGAGAGGAGAGGGAAGAGAAGGATAGAGAGAAGAGTAGAGAGAAAACGAAAGAGGAGAGAGGAGACGAGAGAGATTTTTATGTAAGTACATAAGATCTTCACAGAGATTTTCTTTTAATTAATGAGTTTATCAAGAGAAGGGCCCCTTGATCCTCCCCACTGTGTGGCATGGTAAGGGGGGTAAGGTGAGGAGTATTTTAAAAACTTCTCTTTATTGTGTAGAGAGATTGAGAGTCATGTAGTTCAATAGAAAGACTTTGACCTAATTTCTCTTTCGTGTTCTTATATTGTTGCTCACTCATCCACTTCCTTAAAGAATGATGCTATTCTGAGCATGGACTCTGTCTGACATCTCCAACCAGGAAAAGGACAAACTATGTATCTATCTGTCCAGGTTTTGGGACAGAACCATTTGGAGCCCACAATTCTGAGCCCATCTTCTGTGCTGTCGTTGCTTTGCTTCTCTGGGTACATTATTTCTCAGTCACTCTTTAGACTTCAGAAAACTCCATTTACCATGGTGCTTATTGTGTTTGCTTTTCATTCCCATGTACATAAATGTGAGATTTGGATTTACCTACCAACTTTTTTTCATCAGTAAATTCAGTAAATTTTGGTTTTTAAATGTGTCAGGGATGTCTCAGTATAGTTTTATTTTTCATTTCCATAGTAACCAATGGTGTATATTGCTGAAACACTGCCAAGTATAGAAAGCTTATCAACTTTTCAGCCTTTTTACCCTCTCGCCTTTTATAACCCTTACTTGAAATATTTCCTCCATATAAGTTAGAAACCGTGTAAGAAAATGCTATACTTTTTTTTTTTTTTTGCTTTGTCCGTCTGACAGTCTGGAAAATCAAGATGAAAAAGATAATATATTTACTCATTTCTTATTCCATATTTGTTTCTTCATTCCTAATTTTTTGATTTTCATTTCTTTGTATTTCTACTTGAAGAACTGCATATGGGCATTACTTTAGAATAAATCTTTTGAAGTAAATATTCATAGCTTTTCTTCATCTGAGAATTTCTTCATTTCCAAAACACATTTGTGCTGGATATGGAATTCTCAATTAATACTTATTTCCTGTCATTAATGAAGAATATACCATTTCAGTTTGACTTCCATTGTTTCTCATGAGAAATTTTTTGTCATTCAAAAATTGCTTCTTTATAGATTATTCATCATTTCCTTCTGGTTACTTTCAAGGTGTTTGTCTTTAATTTTCGAAGTTTCACTATATTGACTATGGGCGTGGATGTCTTTGGAATGTTCCTGCTTGGGATTTACTCAGCCTCTGGAATCTGTGAGCCTTTGTCTTTTTGCACAAGTTACAGTTCATCAAGTAGCATTATTTCAATACTTCTGAAGCGCGGTCTCTTCTCTCCCTCCAGGCTTCTGATGGCTGTAGTCTTTTATTAAAGTTCCTCAAATTTCTGGCGTCAGTTTCCTCATTCTTTCTTTTTTCCTTTAACCTTCCAGTTGTTCAGCTTTAGTAATTTGTGCTACGTCATGCTTATCATTATGGATTCTTTCCTCTGTGCTCTCCACTCTGCTCTGGTCAGCCAAGTTCTCTATCTTGAACATTTTTATTTTAAAATTTTCATGTGGTTTTTCTTCCTCTTGTTTATCTCCTGAGGATTTTTATATTTTTAATTGCTTCGAGCACTTCTGATACCATTTC
The DNA here is from genome assembly GCA_004024765.1 of Zapus hudsonius. NCBI lineage: Eukaryota > Metazoa > Chordata > Mammalia > Rodentia > Dipodidae > Zapus > Zapus hudsonius. Next base: position 10,487 of record PVHP010011343.1, on the reverse strand, counting down.
TGGAACTCTGATAGTGGCAGATAATCCCAGTGTGAGTTTTATCTTGGCATGGGTATCTGTGATAGCCTCTCTTCATACAAATTGAGAATATTTGGGTCACAGTAGAAGAGTGATTTTACTTCTGTCCTGGGCATCTGGGGTATCACATTGTGAGGTTATTCAATCTTCACTGATCTCTTTTGGGAAGGAACACACAATGCAGGTACAATGGCCTCTTTGGGTAAAACCTCAGTTCGTTTCATTTGGCTCCACTGATAAGATCAGGGTGAGGAAATCAGAATGACAGGCACCCTGTTAGTGCCATTTCATGGCCCCTGTTTCTGTGCCTGCGCACAAGGTACAAGCTTTGCTTTCCATTTGGCCACATCGATTGATTGCAGTCAGGGGATGAGATGTGGGAAGCCCACCGCCTTCCTTGTTTTCCTCAGACAATGATGGAACCTCAACTCCGCAGCATTCCCACCTCTTCAACAGGAGAGAGCGCGTTTTGTTTTTTTTTTGTTGTTGTTGTTGTTGTTTGTTTGTTTTTTTGCTTTTTGGCTTGATTAGAGGTGGTAGTATACTAATAATACTACACTATGTTTTCATTCCTTTTATTAGAGATTTTCTTTGTGCTTTTAAAATTGCATGTGCCTGTCACAAGTTCTGGATTATAGATTTCATCATGCTCAATATAGAATAAATGAAAGTCCCCCTCCAAACTTCCCACCTACCCCACCCCTCAAAAAAAAAAAAACAGGAATTTATTTCAATCCTTCTATTCCTGTCCTTAGGAAATCTACCTTCTCTCTTTCTTCTTGAGTCTTTTTTTTTTTAATTTAAATTTAATTTTTTTTTTTTTTTAGGTAGGGTCTCACTGTAGCCCAGGCTGACTCTGTAGTCCCAGGTTAGCTTCAAATTTGCAGTGATCCTCCTACCTTTGCCTCCCAAATTCTGGGATTAAAGGCATGTACCACCATGCCTGGCTTTTTGAGACATTTTATGTTTATTTACTATATTTTACCCAAAGGTTTTATTTGAATGAGGGAAAAGTGGAAAAGACACTTTGGCTCAAACAAGAAATTCTAACATTCACCTTTAAATTAAAAAATATATTTATTTATTTATTTATGAGAGAGAGAGAGAGAGAGAGAGAGAGAGAGAGAGAGAGAGAGAGAGAGAGAGAGAGAATTGGGCATGTCAGGGCCACCAGCCACTGGAAACATACTCCAGACACATCTGACTTTATGTAGGTCCTGGGGATTTGAACTCAGGTCCTTTTCAGGCAAACACCTTAACCACTAAACCATCTCTCCAGCCCACCTTTAAATTTATTTCATCCTATTGCTTAACTCAACAAATACATAATGTTGAAATGCATCATCTTGTTTTAATCCATCGATCCATAAATCTACCTCTCATTCCTCCATCCCTTTTACTCCCCCTCTCGAACAATGTTTCATACACAGTACATTTGCTGTGTTTTGAGTAGGCATGAAGTACTACTCTGAGACAGGAAACATGACTACCAAGAGTCATAAACCTTGTGAGAGACTTCATGGAAAATGTGAATTATTTTCTGTGTGGGAGAATAGAAGAGGAAATCTTTATATAGTATCTGCTCTCACTGAGTAATTACCATTGTCTTGAAAGTTGTTTATTTATAGTTGAAAACATGTGACACACATCATTGATGGCTAAAAATTTTTTTTCAGAGCCTCCTCTTCCTTGTTTTCAGTGATAGTGTCCACATCACTTCTCTCTAAAAATCAGCATGTCGGAGTTACCCCCCTGCACTACCTACCCTTAACCCTAGGAGGGTATCTTGTTCCCCTCACAGCTCTGAAACAACTGTTCCTCTTACAGTGCGCAGAGAAGGTCACAACCCATTCATATTAATCATAAGGAGACCTGTTTACAATTGATCCAGGCTAATAATATTTCATCGTCTTCCATAGAGATTTCCTATTATAGCTTTGGTGTCCCTGAGTGGATGGAGCACTGAGGATCACCTTGCTTACTCTAGTGACAGCTGCCACCAGCTACAGACAAGCACAGACTCCCTGGTCATAAATACAATGCCAACCAGAAGGCCATAAATTGCATGTTTGTACTATCTTGGGGCCCTTGGCTATGTCTGAGACAGCTGAAAATAAAATTTCTGTCTCTTTCTTTACAACTGCCTTGCCTGAATCAAAGTCTCAATTACCTATTCTTTTTCTCTCCTGGGTCTCTCCCTCCCTCTCTCTCTCTCTCTCTCTCTCTCTCTCTCTCCTATTTTTTTCAGCTTTCATCTTTAATCTCTAATGCAATCACAGAAATAATGTCCATATTTTTTGTTTCTGACATTACAAACCCATAGCACTAAAGATATGGCGTGCTTCATTATGTCATAGAAATATACGCCTTCTTCACTGGGCTCTACTTCCATTAATATGTGTTAACATGTACATATATGCAGGAGAACACACTCTTCATTCTGCGTTCTTTGGCAAGCTTATATATAATAAGTTTCAACCTTGTGTTTCTAATGATATTTTATACATTTTTAATAAAGTGCTGTCCATATATGGTGAATTGTTTCAAAATATAGTTTTTGTAGTTTTGAAAAATACAAACACTTACGTGATACACACCACCTTAAAGATATAAAATATTCCAGCATTAAAAATGTTCTCTTGTATCATTTCTAGTCAGACTTGTAAGTTACCATGAGTTCATGAAACTATATTTCCAATGAATATTATTCTGCACATTTTCATATAACTGGAATTATGCCTATATGATCTACTGTGCTTAACTTCTCTCATTCAAAACACTGGGTTTTTTTTTTGAAATTTAGGCATGCTTCAGTAGTTTGATCCTTTTGACTTCTTGGGTCTATTTTATTGTATACTTCAACTTATTAATTTTTCTCTTGGTGGATACAATGTTTCTACTCTATTATGAATAAATCTGTCACGTGCATTCCTGAATAAGCACTCTATGGACTTAGGCATTCCTGTATTTAAAAATATTTATTTATTTATTTATTTTATTTTGTGTGCATGTAAGTGTGGGAGTGCATGTTCTCTGACACACATGGAGGTCAGAGGACAGCTTTCAGGTCAGGCTTTGCCTTCCAAATTTTCTGTATTTTGCATTAATTTCTGGAATGGATTTGAAGTCATATAAAGTTTAATTTTTTTTAATAAAAGTAAAAACATACTATCCAGTGTAATATGTTGCTCCATACTATACTTCGTCAGAAATATAAGAAGATTCCTGACCATAAATACATTTTTGGCAAACACATGATAACAGCTTATATATGCAAAATGGAATACTGATGTAGGTATAAGTGGGCATAATCAAAAGGGGGAGAAAAATAGAAGCATAATTTTATAAAGGTCTGATTTAGAAAAATTTGGTTATATATCTTGAGCTTGTTCTGTTTCTGATTCAAAAGCTTTCTTAAGGTTAGTTAATCCTTTGTGACTGAGAGGATATATATATATATATATATATATATATATATATATATATATATATATATATATCTTTCTACATATTTCTGCAGAGCACCCAGATAATTTCCTGTAATTAAATTATAAAAGCTAGAACAAACTGTCTAGTCCAGTTTATTTTTATATAGTAGAATTAGTAGTTATGTTGGAAATTCATAATTCACTTTCATATCTAACAAAGAAGTATTGAATAAAGAAGTATATAAGTGACTAGACACTGAAAATAAGGAAAATTTTCTTCACTCCATTAGATTGAAATTGGAAGGTTTTGTTAAAGCCCACATTTTGTAGACATTATTTAAATCTAGAACATTTGTAGTTCAGCTTGATCAATACAGGCACCTGTAGAAGAGTTGTTTTTTTTTTAATGTGTGATTTGGAAGGAACAATAAATGCTGATTGAATGAGAGACTTCTGTTCACCCAGGAAATAAAGTATGAATATTTTTTAATAAGGCCCCACCATTTGTAATTTTATTTTATTGGTGAGCACACAGAATGAGAATATGATTACTCTGGATCACTCATGTCCATGTTGTTTGACTTCTGGAATCTTCTCAGCATTTTCTGACATGTTATGAATTCATGGGTGCCTATGGCAAGAGTAAACAAATATCTTACAAACTTTGTCTGATCTTCCCATTGTTGCTTAACTTCCCATAAACCATTTTCTTTATAGGTGGTTTAGCATCAGTGATGGAAGGATTTGTTGACCGGGGCATGGAGAAGGTCTGTGGTACATGTTTATATTTAAACACGAGTTTTGGTGTTTTATTCTCACTCATACCTGCCATATTCCCTCTTCTGTTCTAAGACAAAAGACAGCACAGAGCTTGTTCATGACTCCAGATGCTCATCCTACCCATCCCTGATTCTCCCAGGAAATGAAAATTGTTTGATGTGATGTGGAAAGCCCTGACTGACCCAGGTAGACAGCGCCAAGGAGACCACAAGGCTGTACTAATCCCAAAGGCTTGAGCTATTTCTATCTTTTTTGACTGCAATGTGCTGACTTCTCTCGAATTCTATGGTGCCACAATAGACTTATCACTTAGTATTTGAAATGATATTCTAAAGTATTTGCACATTGATTAGAGCAAGTGATTATTTTGGGACTCAAAATTTTTATCTATGCTCTCAACCTAAACTGATCATAACCTAAATAGATCCCTTTCCCTTAATAGTTGTCTGGTTGTAAACAAAAATTATGTGCATGTCATCAAGCCAGTGGAGTCTGTCTGACTAAAATCTACTGAGAATTCCTCCCATAGTGTTTTTTTTCCAAAAAATAATCAGAGTTTCTCTCTTATTTAAGTGAATAATGGTCTCTTGAATCTACTTTTGCCTTTTAAATATTTATATTGTTATGAAAGGGAGAGAAGGGTGACAAAGAAGGGATTAAAGAAAAAAATAAAAGGAAGGTTCCTTTTATGCCCTGTGGTCAGGGGCATGTTGGTCTTCCACGGAGCAACAATCAGCCTTTTGTGTGACGTAGTGGTCAGAATTCATGGTGGTTAGAATCCTCACTCAAGGGTCCAAGCCCTGGCTACATAGGTCTCGGGGAATATGGTATGCAACATTCAGAGGGTACTTTAAGAAAGGGAGATTCTCAACATTACAATACAGGCAAGGCAGTTTGGAGATGTCCCAAACCATCAAATTGTGCACAGGAAATATGGTTAATTCTTAGTTTATCAATGATACCCCCATAAAGCTGTTTTAAGGAGACAAAAGAAACAGAAAGTATCTGGACAGACACATACTTGAGCACTAGAAAGGCAGAGGCCAGGTGAAAAGCAAATATGGATGAGAGTAACCCTGGTTTAACAGCAAGCAGGAAAATGGGACCCTCAATCTTAACATGACAAGGAAGTGTCCTCTATCAACAACCAGTGAACTTGGAAGAAGATTCAGGCCCTGATGGCACCCCCCCCACACACACACATGATTCCTTGATTTCAGCACCATGCGACCCAGAACAGAGAGTTTTGACCTGATGAAAATGTGAAAAATTAATTTACATTGCTTGAAGCTGTTAGCAGAAAGCTGATACGGGAGCCAAATAGAAATGGATTGGTTTATTGATCAAAATAGCTACTTAGACTTGAAAATCGTGACATAATGCAAATATATTCAATTTTTAAAAGTACACAAATAGTTTTTAGTTACCTAATTTTTGTTTTAGCACAAATAGATTCTGCCACTGAAATTACAGTTGTCAATGCATGTCGGTCATTCTTATAATAGTTCTATGCTTTCTCAGTTTGGCCTTTCATAGTGAAGAAATTCTTTAAACGGATTTATATAAAAATTTGATATTATTTTAAATTTTGGGAAGCCCCTCACTGGTATCTTTTCAGTTCTTTAAATCTCCTAACCACAATGCTCATTTCAAGATTCACCTTTTTAGTCTTAGAAAGCATTCAGTTTAAAATTTAAAATAGTCTTCTAGAATAGTATCTAGAATAGGAGTAATTTAGGCATATTTTAGACATGAAATTCAACCACTACATTTACTATTCAAAGAACGGCCGATACTATATCTACCTTGCTCCTAATTTCAAATGATTACTAATGTATCCTCCTCACATGAAATAGAATACAATTCAAAATTTAGAAATCTATATTTTCAACCTCCCTGCTCTATCCTAGGCACTGTTTTTAAGCTCCTGCTCCGTTTGATTGTTTGTTCTCTCACCAAATCATAGTTGTGTTTTTTTCTGAAGCCAGTGAACATGTTTACTCCTGATTTCCATTCACTTTCCAAGGTGACATCTGCAATGAGGCCCCGGCATCACTTTGTCTCTGCTGGTCAGCCTCCGTTATCATGGACAAAGAGAATCTGCTCCTTTGAGGCCGAGCAGCGATGCCACCAATAACACACTTCCTTCCTCCTGAGAAGAATTTGAGAAGTGACCAATCACTGGTTTCCTCCTGAGAGTAGAGTGTTGGGTGAGGCTGGTTTCAGGGAAAGTGAGGCTTTTTTTCTTACCAAATGGCATTCACATAGCAAACAGACTATAGTGGGGATATTCTAGAACTAGGAACAATGGCACTTTTCAGAAATGTGAGAAAAGAAAGTTGATGAGTGTGAACACACCCTTCAAGGCTCAGGAAACACTGTGGATGAGGGAGCGGAAAGAACGTAAGAGCCTCACGGTGGGAAGGTGTATTCTGAGGCATTGTATCCCCACCACACAGAGTAATTGGTGTGTTCATGACCCCATGATGAATGTTGATAACCCCACTAAGCAGACCCTTCAGTGGGATGGGTGTAGGGAGAGGGGATATAGGAGTGTAACCTGATGAGAATATGACCAATATTAATGTGCTCATACAATAAAGTTCTCAATTAATAAAATAATATTTTTTAAAAAGGATTAGGAAATAAAAGATGTAATTGAACAGTAGCAGCATCTGGAACCCTTTGAGTTTTCTAGTGTGTGGTGATTTAGTGAACTTTAAAAATTTCCACATAAAAAAAGCTAAAGCTCCTAGGTGACACCTGTTGTGTTAGGTGAAGTTCCAGATTTATGTCGCTGTAATGTCTGGGGCATGTTGCAGAGACTTCCATTGACAGGAAACACAAACACACTCCTGCCTCTGAGACACATGCAGACCACCATAAACCCTTTTATCTGTGAGCTTCAAACATTTGTGTTGGCACCTGTTAGCCCAGCTGTGATGTCTTACTAGTAAAAGAGGGACAAAACTGAGCCCAAACTCAGCTGTTTAGCTATTTAAGCTTTATAAAGTATTACCATATTAAGCATACTAAAATGTATCTTGTCATCAACTACATGGTGTTCTCCTTTCTTGGGAAGAGTGGAAAATAAAGCAAACAAGATTTCATAGAGTTCAAATTCTAGTTGGAAGAGACAGGCAATAAAAATCTTTTTTGTTTGTTTGTTTTAGGAAGAATAGTTTATTGAGCACAGTGTTTAAAGGGAGAGGGTTGGGCAGTAAGCACAATACCATCAACAGCATGCTACAGCAATAAAAATCTTAAAAGCAAAGATGTAGTATTTATGGGGCTAGGAAGAACTAAAAGGAAAAAGTCATACTTTTATATAGTATAATCAAGAACAAATATGTTGAAATACCATCTGAGTACATAACTGAAGGAAGTGAGTGAACAAATCAAGGAAGTATCTTTGGAAAGAAAGTTTTTAACAAAAATATCAGCACTTGTAAAGCCCCTAAACTGGATGCAGGTGAAAAGAACAATAAGAAAGCCAAGGAGGCTGAACTGGGGAGAGACAGGTAGAACAAGAAGTTAGGCAGGTAGAAAGTAATTTCCAACTGAACCACCATTGTAAGGACTTTATTTAGGGAGTTTTGTAGGTTCACTTTATTTTTTCTGCACTGCATGTGAAGTCCCTGAAAGGTTTTGGCAATATCAAACTAAACATGAGTTAAATAAATTGAACCATATTAGTCTACCTGAGATCTGAGAATAGCAATTATATTGCGCGGGTATGACTTGTATGTATACATGGTCTTTTACGTCAGTGAGTTACATCAGTGTCTTTTATGAGTTATAAATATTTGGTCTATTTTTTACAGTATTTGAGAATGACTAATAAGGAAAGAAGTTAATTTTCACCTATTATAATAAAAGTACTCATGTGTTGAATTCTTCCAAAAAAAGAAATGAAACTTTGAAAGAATATTCTTTATACAAAGACTTGGTTGTGTGAGTTCATTACTACTGAGCTAGCAAATTCATTAAAGGTTGTTTTAGCATCTTCTGAAATGAGCTAGTCTTCCTAGTCTAAACTTGGGGATAAAAATAATGATCGTTTTAACAATGATTCTCAAAACCACACTTCTTTCTTGATTCACTCATATGAATCAATTATCTCTTCTTCCATTGTCCAATTTCTCAAAAGTAAATAAGAATTCTATTCTGACATGCCTATTGAAATTTCCAAAAACCTTTCTTAACTCTTTAGCATACACCATTTTGAAAAGATTAAATACTTAATATTTTCAACTCTCAGAAGTCATTATGTAAATTATTGTAGATTGACAATATTGCAGTTCCCTTCTCGTTGCTGGGATAAAGCACCCACCAAATACAGCTGATGGAAGAAAAGGATTTATTTTGGCTTTTAGTCTCCAGGGGAAGCTTCATGATGGCAGGAAAAAGGTGGTTTTCCCCCCTCTGCATGTTTTACAAACTAGAAAGGAGAAAGAGAAATTATTCTAAACTAAAAGAAATGCGCTATGTCTTAATTCTGAATGGCAGTTATGTGGTATATTCATTTGTAACTCTTCATCCAACTTAGAGTTGAAGTTTCTTATTTAAAACTAGTTTGTGTGTGTGTGTGTGTGTGTGTGTGTGTGTGTGTGTGTGTGTGTGTATGCACTACAAATGAATGCCTGTCAAGCTATACATGGGTGGCTGGGGAATTGAACTCTGGGCAGGCAGAGTTTGGAAGCAAGCACTATTGAACACTGAGCCATCTCCCCAGCAACACAGTAGAAATTTCTGTACTTTGTTGCTTTACTTTAATTTTTAAAAGTACTCAGGGTACTTAACAAAGTATGCATTTCTACACTCTTATAAATATTTTGTTTTATTTTGAAAACCACTGACTACAAGGGAATCCTAACCTTCCAGTGAGAATTCAAGCACAGTCTTGGGTATTGGTCTTTCTAACTTGATAGCTTTGATCATGATCTCTGAGCTTATACATTTTAACTGAATTTTCCATGATCATAAATCAGATAATAATGCTATTGCTAAATTTTTTCAAAGCATCACAAGGACAAAATTTGGGTATGACATGGAATTCTTTAGCCTATTTTTAAAAAATATTTCATTTATTCATTTTCAAGCAGAGATACAGAGAGAGAGAGAGAGAGAGAGAGAGAGAGAGAGAGAGAGACAGGGAGAGCACCAGGGCCACCACCTTGTCGGTCTGGTTTATGTGGGTACTGGGGAATTGAACCCAGGGCCTTAGGCACTGGAGGCAAGTGCCTTAACTGATGAGCCATCTCTCCAGCTCTCCTTAGCCTATTTTTCAATAGCTCCCCAAATGCAAGTTATATAGCCCTTAAAGCTATATTATTCCCTATACTCACTCCTATCAGCAAATCTCATTCCCTACTGAGAATTGAGTTTTAAACTAAAATCCACGGGGTGCCTTGTAATGAGCTATAATAAGCAATTTCCACGACTACCTATGTAAAGCAAGTAGTTTTTATTTCTTAACTATAAATACTACTGTTGCAATATGCAGTTGTAATTCCAAAACTTTAAAAATAAATTCCAGCCGGGCGTGGTGGCACACGCCTTTAATCCCAGCACTAGGGAGGCAGAGGTAGGAGGATCGCCATGAGTTCAAGGCCATCCTGAAAAATCCAGGTCAGCCTGGGCTAGAGTGAGACCCTACCTCGAAAAACCTAAATAAATAAATAAATAAATAAATAAATAAGTAAATAAATAAATAAAATAAAAATAAATTCCATTTGTTTAGAAATTGAATACCTATTTTCTTACCTTCACAGATATTCCACTAATTCTCACAGGAATGCAATTGTTAAGAAAGAATTCAAATTTAAATACAATTTTGGTACAATTTGTATAGGGAGCTACACAGAAAGTGAATTTATTTTTCTTCACTTTGTATTTGCTTACAGGTTACTCTATAGAGGTAGTGTAATCATCTGCTGAAATCCTTTGCTGACTGTTGAAAGTGTTTAACCACTTAAAGATGGTTATTGCACTAAAAAGAAATTTGAGAAAGGAAAAATGACACATCGAAATTTAGAAAAAAATGGTCTGACTTTGAGCAAATCTTACTAAGCGAACACTCAAAAGAACAGAGATTTGAACGCCGCATACTTTCCCTCATATGCGGTCCTTATTCAGGTTAACTGTTTTCTTTATGCAGACTTATAGAAAGAAGTGAGATGTTAGGAATGAGGGGTATGGGAAGGGGGGAGGGGAATGGCTTAAGCAGGAGGCCAATCCAAATTAGATTCAAAAACATAA
>PVHP010011342.1:0-45301 GCA_004024765.1 Zapus hudsonius | reverse complement strand
TTTATTTTACAGATGGCAGAGAAACAGAGAAGAACTAAGATCCTTCGATAAGACAGGAAGTCAGCTGACTGCCCACCATGAGATGGGCCTCCTCTAGCGCATGTGCCACAGCCCAGGAGAAGTGCAGGGGAAGCGACGACATGGACACTGCTCTTCCCGTCAGCCTGACAACCTGCCCCAGGTTGATGGTGACAAACGCAGTGATCAATCAAAACTTATCAAAACAGAAATCCAGAGGCGACAGAGAACTCAGCACTAAATGAGATTGCCAACAGGCCTGCCATGGCTCAGGGAACACTCCAGAAGAGGGGTGGAAAGATTGTAGGAGCCAGAGTGGAATATCCTGAGGCAGGGTTCCCCGATACCTCACAGGGACTGACCTCACCATGGATATCATAATCCCACTGAGCAGGGTCTCCAGGGTAATGAGAGCTGGGGCAAGAGAATAGCCTTTTATAATACAAAATAAAAATTAATATAAAAAAGACTGATGGGTTATCTTGTAGGTAGGGGTGGCTTGGAGCATATGGAGAAGAAAACCTGGTTTTTCAAGAGTTGATGTAATCTCACCTGGAGTCAGGAACACTGGAAGTGGTTCCAGATTGGTCACTCACTTCTAACTATTTGTTACTGTAAATAATATGGAACTATAAAACCTGCTGAGATGTCTCAGCAACAAAGACGCTTGCTTGAAAGCCTGCAGGTCCAGACTCAACTCCCCAACCACCCATGTAGCACTGACCAGGCGAGAGACCCTGGTGCGCCCTTACTCATGTGCACACGCACGCGCTTAAAAGGAAAAGAATCCAGCTGTTTCCCCGCACTTCATCCAAGGCAGCCCCAGAGCTCTGAAGACAGGACAGGCTCTGCCAGGCTTTTTTGCCCAAGGCTGCTAAGCAGCTCGACTTACTAAGAGAACACAGGTGAACGCTATGAACTACCCAAGAAGAGAACGAGAGAATGCCACCCAGGCTAGGGTGGTTTGTGCAGGACGAGTATTGTCTAGAGCTCCTTAGCGTGGGAGGGGTCCAAAGCTGAGTCAGTGCTCACAGCGGTCATCGTCTCAGATTAGCCCCATCTTGTTGGCGTGGAAAGGAGAGAGGAGTGATAGTAAAGAAAGGAAACAGGGGCCGTGAGTGTAGCTCAGTGCTGGAGCACTTGCCGGGCATGGACATCCTTAGCCTTTGGGTGACTGTGGCCCTGACTACAGCTTCAGGTGAGACCCCAAGACAACTAACCAGCCAAGTCACTTCCAAGGTTCAGACTCAAAGAAACCCTGAGATCAAATAAATGATACTTTTGTTGTTTGAAACCAGTAAGCTTGGGGATACTTTGATGTTTTTGCATAGAAAGAGATAACTAATATAGTCATGTGTCAAATTAAAATGGTTCATCCAAAAAGAATAGGAGAAGCTGTTATGTAGCATCAGTGGAGAAAAGGTTAGAATGGTAAAGTTAAGAACAAAAATAGTTAATGTCCCAAAGGGAAATAAAGCCATGACCTTGGAATTTTTTTCTCTAATAGGAGAGAAATACTATTTATATGGATGTATATGAATATGCATGTCGTGGTGACCTGTGGCAGAGGACACGCAATGGGGGGATGATCCTTGCCTTCCACTTGGTTTGAGGCAGGATCTCTGTTTTAACATTGTGAACTCTAAGGGATACTTCTAGGAAAGCCCTATGGGAGCCAACAAGGGACAACAGCCACCACTATCATGAATAAGCAGGAGATCCTACAGACTATGAAATCAGCCAGGTCAGGTACACACTGTGCAATAGTGGCACAAGCCTCTAGTGGGCCTGTGTGCTGTGGAATTCTGACCCTGTCTCCCATGGTCATAGGTACAGTGAAAATACAGGTGCAGGCACCACTGCTTCCAGCTTTACAGGGTTCTGGGAATTTGAACTCTGGTCCTCAAGCTTGCTTGGCAAGCATTTAACCACTGAGCCATCTCTCCAGCCCCAGAAATAATTTTAAACTAACCTTTAAGGGCACAAGCAGCTCATAGCCTGGACCCTTACTAGTGTCAAATAATGAGTCCAGTAAAATGGCTTCCCAAGGGGGCAAGTGGCTCTAGACGGGCTTGTGTTAGGCCACACTCCAGTGAGGCTTTGAATGCTGTCTTCCTTCCCTCAGTGCTGCTTGGGATGAGCACCAATGGAATCATGTCATTTTATGTTCAACACGTATTCACTTAGGGTTTGTTGTTAAGGACACAGCACGACGAAGACAAAGCCTTGCTTCTAGGGAGCTTGCCTTCTACTGTGGGCTCGTGGTCCATGTACAGGATTATGATCGACCGGAGGTTGGCTACGTCATCACCACCCAGTCAACATCCGTATCAGAAGCTCCACCCACTCCCCTGCTGAGATGAGGCAGGACCCTGGCCTATGGCAGGTGCTTCAGAGAAGGGGCCTACACTCACCCTTCCTATTTCCACGTAAGTAAGACGATGAGTGACAGATTATTCCAGGGAGAGCTCAGCACATTTACCAAAAGGCTTAATCGTGTGCTGGAAATCACAGCAGCTGTGAGTTCCTGAATGGAACAGGCTTGTCATATCCAGAAAAAAGGCTTTACATGTGTATTGTGTGGTGTGCATGTGGAGGTGAGAGGTTGACAGTGTGTTGTGCATGTGTGTGTGAGTGTGCCGCACATGTGTATGTGCGCGTGTGGAGGTCAGAGGTTGACCGTGGTGTCTTCTTCAGTTGCTCCCACGTGCTAACTGAAACAGGTGTTTCTCTGAACTGAGGGCTCACTGATTCAGGTAATCTAGGTATCCATCTTGTCCTTGGGATCCAACTGTCTCTGCTTCCGGAGCTCTGGGGTTACAGGCACATCTTTACGTGGGTGCTGGGGTCTCAGCTGAGCTCCTCTTGCTTATGTGGCAAGTACTTTTAAAGATCAAGTGCTCTCCCCAGCTCCAGGAAGAGGGTTTTTTGGTTGTTTGTTTTTAAGCTCAGTTTTGGAAACTTCAAAATTGAGAGGCCCCATCTGCTCAGCTCTGAGGACAGACTTCTGGCTACATCATATGGCAAGTGGCATCCCTGTGCAAGGGCCTGTCAAGGGAGAGATCACCTGAGGAGGTGGGAAACTAGATTGATCCAGGGGGCAGGCTTAGCTTTTTACACCAACTTACTCTAGTGGGAACTAACTGGGGTCCTGCAAGAATGTCATTTTTCCCTGCAAAAGTGATAACCCCACGGCACAGCGATCTTTCACTAGGCCACTAAGCCCGGCTTTTAGACATTCCAGGGCCTGTCTCCCAGGATATTGACTGGCTGATGAGAGGAAGTCTTTCTCAGTGTTGGAGTTACCACCGGGAAGAGGGCGAGAATGAAAAACATACATAGGAATCCCCTTCAGAAAAGGATCTGAAGCAAATATACTATATTGATAAGGATTGATTGATAGTAAGAGATGAACTTTGAAACATTAGTCTCTTCTCAACTGCATGTCTGAAATACATAATAAAAAATGTATGGGATAAAATGTTAATGGTAAATGGACATTTTGCACTTACTTAATTCCTTTCCTTATCCCTAGGTATGGTACAGTAGGGGAAACTGCTGAAAAGCCCTGTATGCTAGCTACACTGTAAGGGGCTTTCCATACTTAGGAATATGGGCTCAGGAACTGGAGAGATTGCTTAGTGGTTAAGGCATTTGCCTGTAAAGCAGAAGGACCCGAGATTGATTCCCCAGGACCCATGTAAAGCCACATGCACAAGGTGCTCATGTGTCTGGAGTTCATTTGCATTGGCTGGAGGTCCTGTCACACCCATTCTCTCTCTCTCTCTCTCTCTCTCTCTCTCTCTCTCTACCTCTTGCTTTCTCTCATTCTCTTTCAAATAATTAAATACTTTTTTTAAAAAATGAAATACAGGTTCATTTATAGAGCTGGCGCTGGTGCTCAGTGGTAGAACACTTACCCAGCATTCACAAGGCTCTGGGGATTGATTCACAAGACCAGAAACAAACAAGCCAACATTCACTTCCAAGTAGACAGGACTTTACACTCTTGGAGGGTATGTCTCAAGACTTCACTGTGGTTCCAGGTTCCATTCACAATCAGACAGGCCACTAGATTTCATTCTAAAATCAAACTTGTTGGGATGGCTCCGGGGTTAAAGGTGTTTTCTTACAAGGCCTGCTGTCCCACCCACAGAAAGCTGGATGGTGTTCATTTGCAAGAGCTGATACTCTGGATGCACATACATATGCTAATTAATTAAAAAAATTTTAAAGGAGCCTGTGGCCTTCTTTCTACAACTTAAACTTATTCCTTCAACGTGGTGCTTAACTCAGGCCAAAATCATCCCCAGAACCCTGGCTGGGGAGCAGGGAAGTCCTGGCGCTTACCTGAGCTCCCTAAGATGCACATCATCTGCCCGCTCTCAATGTACAAGGAGACATCTTTGAGGATCTGCCTGTTCCATCGCTGCCAGCCAGACTTGACGTCCCACCAGGGCCCAACACGATTGCTTGAAAGGAAACCCCACAAGGGCAAAGGCAATGTGGGGTCCTGGAAGGGACCAGACAAACCCTCGTTCCCCAGCCCCAAACCCAGCTCTCCCCACTCCACGAGGCTCTGCAAGGCTCCAGGCTGTCTTTCAGTCTCTCTGTCTGCCCTGTCGTCCCTGATAGAGTAGTGACTACAGGCTGGCCACCAGCATAGCTTCTCTGAATGTCAGCTCTCTGTTTGACTGTGGGATGGTAACTTAAACACTCTTTGCTCTTTAGACAGACCCTGCTTTTCTTCACCCCACCTTGTGGCCCGGCACCCTCACTTCCCAAGCCCTCTCCATGTACACAGGGAGGTGGGAGACAAGCCAGGGAAGGGGTGAGAGGCAGCGAGTGCTCAAGACAGGGCACGCAGAGCAGTAAACAGAACCATCCACTGTTGCTTCTCGCTTCCCACTACAGCCCTGCGCGACACCTGCTAAAAAGGAAGCCCGAAGCCCCCAGTCCCACCCACCTACTTCGTGAAGAAAGGCAGCAGAAAGAGATGGAACCCCAGCTTCCCACCGTGGGGTCCACTTACCTGATGCTGTAAGAGACATGGAGGACACCCAGGCTGTGCCGAGGCTCCAAGGCAGCAGCAGAAGAACCCTCCTCTAAGGAGCTCTGGGAACTTCTGTTTGGCTGTAGCCCTCCAGCCCCGTCTGGGGTCAGAAAGGGGAGCTCACTCATGGCCAGCAGGCGGCAAAGGCAGGCGAATTTCCTAGTGGTCTGACCTCTGGAATGGCTTCAGCTGAGGAACCAGCGAGAGCTCTCTGCCTGCACTTGCCCAGCCCTGGAGTTCCTCGTGAGGCAGCGGGATAATGATTTGGCCTGATGACATTATCTGATGTACCTTTAGCCAGAGTGCCCTTATCTTTGACAGTGGGCAGAACACACATTATATTGGTAGGGGAGTTTGCCAGAAAGGGATGCTGGGAGAGAGGCTGGCGCAGAGAAGGAGGACCCAGGTGGCCCAGCTTCGGGAGACAGAGACAGATCAGTGGCCACCGGCTGCAGCAAAGATCCACGGGAGCCACACAGAGGGGCGCAGACCTCAGAGGCCCCATGGCTGAGAAGGTCACAGAGGAGACCGAGCTGTGGAAGGAAGCTGCACCTCAGGATTACTCGGTGAGTAACCCTGGCTGCTTTGGTCCCGAGGCCTGGAACCTGGACCTTCCTTTCCTCCCTTGGGAGTCTTGGTCCTAATTCACTACCTGGACATAAGCAAGGGTGAGAAGGTGGCCTCAGGGCTCAGTCATCAGAGTGACAGATTTAGGGTCCAGGAGGCCTCTGAGATAGTTCCGCCATATAGCATGCTCCTAAAGGGGGATGATGTTCTGGTGATTGACAGGTTTCCGGTTAAGATTCCATCACAGAAACATGCTCACACATAACAGGGACCCTTCTGGTTCCTCCGTGGCCCGTGCGGCTGTCAGATGTGACAGGATGGCAGAAGGATTTTTGTTGCTGTTTTGTTTTGTTTTTTGGTTTGAGGTAGGGTCTTGCTCTAGCCCAGGCTGACCTGGAATTCACTCTGTAGTCTCAGGGTGGCCTTGAACTCATGGTGATCCTCCTACCTCTGCCTTCCTAGCGCTGGGATTAAAGGAGAGCGCCTCCACACCCAGCTTTGTTTTTTGTTTTTTTTTTTTTTTTGCTTTGTTTTGTTTTGGTTTTTGGCCAATGGCTTTTGAGGGAACATGGGGATTTTATGCATGCAGATCTGGAGACAGCTGGAAGGAACAAGGCAGGTGGCCCAGAGGTGGAGGTACAAGGTTTCCTTCCTCATTCAGGCAGAGACGATTGCTTAATAAATGCCCTTTGACTGGGGAGTGTGGGTGGGGCTTGAACCGGAAAACAGAAGGGAAGCCCATCTTCCACAGCTTCCACCCAACCACCTCTCTGTCTGCCCGTTGTGGGAATGGGGAAGGAGAGAGAGGCAAGAAGGAGATCAGGGCATCTAACAAGAAAGCCACAGGCCCCTACTCTGGCCTGGATAGAGCTGCCTGGGGTGGACTTAGCCAGGCAAGGAGCCCCCACTTCTAGTTAGTTCTGCCGGCCAGCAGTGACCAGCTCGCTGTTTGAATGAAGCCGACTCCCTTGGGAAAATGACTCCTGCCAGCGGTGCCACTGGAACGGCAATGCTTACAACCTGAAGGATATAAAGTCAGTGGTGACCTTGGTTGCTTTGTGCCCTGCAGGTTACCACCACAGCATGAGAGGCAATGAACTTTCAGAATCCTACATCCAAAATGCACACAGGCCTGAGTACTTACATGTTCTTTTTCTTCAATTTCAGCACTCTAGGTGTCCCGTGGTGGTCTGCCCCTAGTATCTGTGGGGTTTAGAGTCACATGCCTAGATATTTAAAAGCCTATCAACCAAGCTAAGAACTCTTAAATAAAATCCTCTCTGTCTTCTCATCCTGGCATGCCTTTCTTACTACCTGGAAGGTCAGGAGTAAATTTAGAAATTATCGGGCTTCTTGGAGCTGCAGACAGACATGAAGGAGCTGGCCTCGAGCCCATGCCATAACCTGTCCTCTTCTCTCAGGTCCATCTCGCTCTACAAGGAGCTCATATAGTGGTTACCCATTCTGTCCACCCACATTTTAGTCATACCTTCCACAGACAGATGTCCCCCTGGCCTTGGGGGTGTCCACTTGAGTGTCATAGGAGGGATGGGGTTGGGGTAAGCTGCACAGGAAATTCTGATTTGGAGTATCAGAGATGTCAGTGTCTGTGGTCTACAGGTTCCTCACATCGCCTGGGCCTCGCGAGGGGGCTGGCTGAGGTCTGATCTGCGTGTGTCAACAGAGGTCCAGGAGTGTTTCCTTGGCCAGGGACAAAGCCTTCGGTCCCTGTGAGTCCTCAGTCCTCAGTCATTCCCTCTCCAGACATGGACTCCTTGTCTAGATTTCAGGAACCAACCTAGTCTCTGTGCTCTCTGGGGTTTTCCTTCTTGTCTTCTAACTCGTGAATTTAATCAGAAGTTAATACAAGGAGAAATTACACTGTAGCACAGCAGGAGCAGGCTGGTTACCTACAAATAAACCTGCTTTTGCTTTTTTGGGTGTCACCTGTCAGAAATTCAAATGATGTTCTGACAGTCATACTGATTAAGATGTCAGCTGAATAGATACTTAAGTATTTGAAAAATACAGAGAATTTGTCACAACCTCGGTAAGAATCTTAACAAATCCTTCCTGGGTGCCAAGGAAAATATTTTAAAATGGAGCAGAAGTCATCCCCAAACCAGATGTGAGATTCTTTGAAGAGCTGAGCTCTTCTCCTATGTGTAGCTCCTCTTCATAGTGGCTGGGGTCGGGGATTGGGGTGTCGGGGACTCAGAGCAAGGAGCCAGAGGATGCTCAGCCTGCCTTACACTTTGTCCCCTCTCTTCCCCGGAGCACCAGGGCCCCACCCCTCTCAAGTCACAGCTGCAGTGCCTTGAGACACCTGCCACATTGCTCCAGATTCCAAATGTCTGCCCTGCCTTCCTCAGCCCTAAATCCAGTGTGGAAATCTGTGGGTCAGTAAAAGCCATTTCTGAAATATCTGAAAGCAATTGGCTAATATTTCCGTCCTATAGATATTTGCTTTAAAAACGAGACAATGGGACACACATTGACCTGAGTCCCTGAGCAATTAATAGAATGTGTGGTAGTTTAACAAGGAAGTGGGAAACCTAGGAGAGTGGGTGGTGGTGGAGGTGGTGAGGGAGGGTGGGGTGCAAGGCCACCCAGAGCCCAGAAGTTACCTAAGCCTTGATTTCCCCAGGAGCTCTGGCCTTTACCTCGAGGGTATGGACCTCTCTCCTCTTCTGCCCCCAACTCCCCTCCTGCTTGGAAACTCAGCAGCTGGGAGCAGATTCTGGAATTCCACTCATGGGCTTTCTCTCCCCGTTTGAAAACATATTGTGAAATATTTCAAACAAGGCCATTTACACAGGGAGCTCCTACCTCCCACGCACCTGCCACCACTTCCCAGTAGCTTTGCTGGCCTGACTCTGCATCAGCATCTCCTTTGGCACATACTATGGGTTGTGCACACCATGAAGATCCTCCGATGCTTGATCTCAGCCTGTCTTACTCCATCCAGATGTCTCTCTCATCCATGAAAATTGAAGCTTCTCTCAGATGACCTCTTTCACTGTCACAATGCAGTCTCTAAGCACGCTGGGGGGGGGGGTGCGTCCCAAATCAGTGCCCAGGGGAGATGGCTCAGCAGTATAAAGTCTGGTGACCCAGGTTCAATTCCCCAGCCACCCACGTAAAACCCAATCAGTGTTTGTTTCCTCTTGATAGAAGGAGCCTTCAGTGTGAGAATGGTAGCTCTAAGGGAAGCCTGGGGCTGAGCCATCTCTTGTCCTGTGCCACAGAAGGAAGAAAGAGCCAGGGACCCTTACCGGGGTCCTTTGTTTAAACCTCAGTGATTTAAATGATTGAGTTGATGAAGTCAAAGGAATTCAACTCTGCAGAGGGTAAATGCCATTCACAGCTCCAAGCAGTGCCATGAAAACACCCCTTTGCTTGCTGCGCATGCAAGTGTAACCTCGGGGCAGAGGGTGTAACTCGGGGGAAGAGCGCTCTGCACCGTCTACCATGCTTGACACCCTAGGTTTGAATCCCAGTGCTGCAAAACATAAAACCAACCCACATCAGAGAGTCAAATAATATCACTACAACTGAAAAAGGACTGGGCAAGGGGGCATCTAGACACAGGTGGCAAATTCTAGCACTTTCCAGAACAGTAGGATGACCATAGTTCACAGTCATCTATTGTACGTTTATAAAGAACCAGAGGAGAAGAATTTGATGGTTTTCAAAACAGAAAAGTGATCAGTGGTTAAGGAGAGGGAGGCTAGTTATCCTGTTCGGTACACAATGAAGACATGTATCGAATGATCACACTGGACTTGTGACTATATCTAATGGGACAGTATTAAGGAAGGCGCACAGACATGTCACCGCGTGGACAGTAACCACGCCATGGTGGTGGGGACGGTGCTGATAGGACACTAGGACTTCTTCTGAAAGGTCCCTGCAGCATGTTCAGTATCTTTGTTGCAGAAATCTATCAAAAAGAATAGAACTTCCCTCCTCCTCGGGTGATGTCCTCACAGATGCGGACCGTTAGCTTGCTGCAGGCTGGTCCCTCACACATGCTGTGCCTAACGTGTCACAGACAATTTTAAGCCAGATGCAGGCAAGGGGAAGAGAGGCCAAAGTCACTGGCCAGGAGTTATTCTAAGGCTCTTGGGTTCAGGCCCACCAGCCTGAGGTTGAGGCTCTCTAGGGCAGAACCTGGGGAGGAGCTCCTGTCTTCTCAGAGCCCTGGGGCACCATCTGCATGAGCCCACCTCCCACAAATGTGGGACCTCAGCCATACTGTCACCACTGTCCCTGCCTCTTGTGCCTTCCTCCTGTTTCCTATATCCTCTGAGGAAACCCCTCACCCATTGTGTCTTTCAGCAGGGCCTCCAGGACAGCTTATTCTCCTCTGAAAGTGACAACAGCCTGTACTTCACCTACAGTGGCCAGTCTAACACCCTGGAGGTCAGAGACCTTACCTATCAGGTAGGAGGCCTGGCTGGATTAAAAGAGAGGAAGGGGTGGGGAGAGGGAGACAGTAGCCTGATGGGAAGGTGAGCCATCCTACAGCTCTTCTCCTCCCCATGGATGGAGTCCTGTCACTCTGGGTAAGAACCCATTGTTCAGCTGGAGGTCAGGGGCATGGGAAGGGATGAGGGTTTTGTTTCCAAGATGGGAGGACTCCTGAGAAGTCTCTAGAACTCTTAACTTTAAATGTTGGAATAATTTTAGACCTTTAAAAAGTAATGGGGGCTGGGGGCTGGAAAATGGCTCAGTGGTTAAAAGCATTTGTTTGCAAAGCCTGCTGCCCCAGGTTTGATTCCTTAGTACCCAAATAAAGCCAGGCGCACAAAGTGACACATGCATCTGGACTTTTTTTGTAGTGGCAAGAAGCCCTGATATGTCCATATACTTCTCTCTCTCTCTCTCTCTCTCTCTCTCTCTCTCTCTCTCTCTCTCTCTCTCTCTCTCTGTCTCCCCTTACAAATTTTATATATACACGTGGGGGAGTGTTTAAAAAGTAACAAGGAGGAAGGAGTCTAGGAAAGTGGCTCAGTGGGTAAAGGGCTTGCATGGAGTCCTTGCTGTTTTGGAGTAATCGAGGTATCTTGATGTGTGCCTGGAACTGAGTTCAGATCCCCAGCAACCATGTTGTAAGCAGCTATAGTCCCAGCACTGGGAGGCAGAGACAGGAGCTCCCTGGACTTTGCTGGCTAGGTAGTCCAGATGACCCAGTGAGCTCTAGGCTCAGTGAGGTGGAGAGCCAGGCGTGGTGGCGCACACCTGTGACCCAGCACCGGGAGGCAGAGGTAGGAGGCTCGTGAGTTCAAGGCCAGCCTGAGACTACATAGTAAATTCCAGGTTAACCTGAGCTAGATGGAGACCCTGTAAAAACAGACAGACAGACAGACAGACAGACAGACAAAAAGGTGGAGAAGATTTAGGAAGACACCCAGTGTCGACTTCTGGCCTATATATGCACACACATGTGCACACACCCATACACATGTATGCCCACGTGCATATGAACACACGCTCCACACACATACACGTGCACATGCAAAGGCAGTAGCAGAATACAGCGTTTCACGTTTCCTTTGTCCAATTGCCTCAGGTTCATACCTTATAAACCAAAGTGTAATTATCAAAACTAAGACATTAACAATGTGCAAATTACAGATTTTCTGGAGATTTCATCCATTTATCTATCATCTATCATCCAATCTACTTAGCTACCTACAGACCTATCATCATCTTTCTAAAAGGTGTTGCCTTTGTTGCTAATCAAACACCCCCACAATGCAAGAAGCCAGGTGTGGAGGCTCACACCTATAATCCCTGCACTTGAGAGGCTGAGGTTAGAGGCTCACCAGAATCTGAAGGTCAGCCTGCGCTACAAAGTGCATTCCAGGTCAGTATGTGTTAGAGCAAGATCATCCCACAAAACAAAACAAAACAAAACAAAACAAAATAACACCCAGAACGTGAAGGCAACTGTCCAAGGTCTCAGAAAAGCCCTTCTCACGGAGAACTGTGCCTCGCCTCCCCAGGGCAGACGCAGGTGCAGCAGAGAAGACCCGGGATGCTGAAGTTCAGAGGCCCGAGCCTGCCTTCCTGTGGGTGTGAGCTGGCACCAGCTCTCGAGCTACACCGGAAACTTCCTCTGCAAAGCAGATTCCAGTCGTGTCCATGCTCTATTTACAGTGAGGGCTGAATACAACAGTATAAAGGGGTTGACATTTCCCTGCACATGGCAAGCACCCGGAACTACCTTCCCCTCTGCTGTTTCCAATCCCCTTATCAACAAGATGATGGGGGCCCACTTCTATGTTGCGGAGGACCTAGGTCCATGGGGTGCCTCAAGATGCATTGTGTGAGAGAGGACACACAGAGAACAGGAGATCTGAACAGAGCAGGTGAAGCCTTCTCAGCCATTCAGCTTTCTGAAGACCCTTCCACCATCTTCCCACAGGTGGACTTGGCCTCGCAGGTGCCTTGGTTTGAACAGCTGGCTCAGTTCAAGATACCCTGGTTGTCCCAGGGCAGCACAGACTCCAGTGAGCTGGGCATCCAGAACCTGAGCTTCAAAGTGAGGAGTGGGCAGATGCTGGCCATCATAGGGAGCTCAGGTACGGCCAGCCACAGGCAGCAGCGGCCAGTGGCTTCTCTCCCTGGGATACAAGATTGCCTTCCGGCATGGATGCTGCTTGCAGCACTCAGCGAGTGGCTGAGAGCACGGGTTCTGGGTCAGACAGCTCTGGTCTCAGCGAGGGCGCCTCCACTCGCTAGCTGGTGGGTGTTACTGCTTCGAACCTCGAACGAGCCACACGCCTGCCTTCAGTTAACACTTGGACTGAGGCAGGCTCGCAGGCAGCTTCAGAACATGATGTTCTTTGCAGGGATCCCTCCAACCACAGGCTGCTTGCTCAGGTCGTTCCCTCCACAGCCAGATTCGGGTCATGGTCAGACAATGACTCTGCACAGCTCTCCCCTCCGCAGCCCCGGTGCAACCTTCAGCTACTGCAAACAGCCAGATTCTTGGAGTGTCCTAGGCAGTCACTTCTTCAGGTCAAACTCACTGCAGCTGAACTTGGAGAATGTCTTCATTCTCCTTAGTGTGCTCGCATTACCATTACCAGTTTGGAAGCATTTTTCGAGGAAGATTTTCAAATTATCTAGTTCTCCATCTTCTAAGGTGTTCTGTGTGTGTGTGTGTGTGTGTGTGTGTGTGTGTGTGTGTGTACACACCTTCACTTGATATAGGAAGATACTAAATCCAGAAAAGTTGAGAGAGTCTCCTAAGGATGCACATTTAATGTAAACTAGATCTTGAACTTGAACTTGATATTTCTTCCTGTGACGGTGTTAAACAGAGCACTTTATTCCTTTTAATTAATCATTTCCAGAGGCAGAGATTACTCAACGTTTTGAACATCTGTTGCAAACTTTTACATTCTTCTGACAGAGAAATTGTTTATCATCTAACCAAAGATCGAATGAGCTATGGCGTGCAAACACACTTTGTAACTGAAACAACATGCACACTCATTCAGCCCCTCCCACTTTGGTCCTGTTCCTGTGATTCTGGCCTAAGAAAAAAGCATTTTGTTTTTGATTTTTTTTTTGAGGCAAGTCTCACTCTAGCCCCTGGCTGGCCTTGAGCTCACAGCCTCCTGGGTGCTGGGGCTGAAGGCATGTGCCACCATGGCCAGTAAGAAAAAAGCGTTTTGCTTTATAAATGTGTGGTAGCTTTTCTTGTCATGTCTGTGTTTTCTCCCTGAATCGAGCATCTCGAAGGCATATGGGCCATTTCTTAAAGTCATTATGGAGACTATTTGGTCCATTATGATCCTCTAGCTGACAGCACTCTTGAGATGTGACGTTCAGAGCTGAGCAGCAACTGTTATCTAGGCTCAGTGATGCTTGGCTTCTGGTTTACCCAGCTGAATTATGAACATGATTTCTTAGAATGGTTATCCATTATTTTCCTGAGATGTTTCTTACACACACACACACACACACACACACACACACGACCATAATGGAAGAATAAATAAAATCAGCTTCTGTTAGCTTCTTTATCAAAAAAAATCTTTTTATCTATTTGTTTGCAAGCAGAGAGAGCTAGAGAGAAAAGAGACAGAGAGAATGGGCTCTCCAGGGCCTCGGACACTGCAAACAAACTCCAGATGTGTGTGCTACTGTGCATCTGGCTTTACATGAGTATTTGGGAATCTAACCCTGGTCGTTAGGCTTTGCAGGTAAACACCTTAATGGTTAAACCATCTACAGCTCCAGTTAGCTTCTTCCACAGTATCAACAATGCCAAACACTTCTCCAATTAATGAAGTTACTGGTGAGGGGATAATACCCTCTATACAAGGGTCTTGAGTTCTCATGTATTTTTTTCCCTTTTGGTTTAAAGAGGTTCTCCCAAAATGTACCAGACACCCTCTGTAGGAAAGGCTGCCCACATCTCTTGGCTCAAAGTTCTGCTTTGGAAATGTGTCTTCTTGCCTCTGACTGGGGATCTTCTGGCCCCTGTGGATGTGGCAAAGTTACCTGCATTCCCGGAGCACGGAGCCGATGTCTGCGACTGAACAGAGAGCAGGGTTGAGCTTCTCAGTCCTAAGTGAAGGACAGTCAGGAGGCAGCATGCAGTCTGCGTTCACTCTGAGCCTATGGGTGGGATGCGGGAAGACCACTCCCTAAAAGCCTTTTGGATTTTGCACCAGGTTCTGTGGGACTGCCTGCAGGCAGAATGTGGCAAGGGGGATTTGTCATATACAGTCTGTGTACTGTCTGTTGGCACTTTTCTTGTTTGAAAAACAAAACAAAAAGCTGGGGCTAGAGAGATGGCTCAGGGGTTAAAGGTGTTTTCTTACAAAAGCCTGACAGCTCAGGTTCGATTCCCCAGTACCCATGTAAAGCCAGATACACAAAGTGGTGCATGTGCCTGGAGTTTGCAGTGGCTGGAGGCCCTGGCACACCTGTTCTCTCTCTCTCTCTCTCTCTCTCTCTCTCTCTCTCTCTCTCTCTCTCTGCTTGTGTGTGTCTGTCTGTCTGTCTACCTATCTAGATGCCTCTCTCTCTAATAACCATTTAGAGAGAAGGATGTTTGTGGAGAACTTGTGGACACACAGTGCTTTAAAATCAGTTCCTTGTTTTCTTTTTCTTCTTTGCTTCTCAAAATTGGTTGTATTTTTTAAGGTAACCAAATAATATTCCAAATCACTTGTTCTACAAAGCCAGCTTCTGAGCCAAAGATGACGAGTGATGGCTTGTTTGTCCCAAAATAGCTCCACTTCACAATGCTATTAACCCCAGCCTTGCTTGGGGGGATGCTCACTGGTTAGGAGTGGGAGGGGGAATACTCCAGGGATGTGGCAGCCGGGACTCCAGCCTTCTCCTGTCATTAACCAGGGTCTGAAGCCCCAGAATCTGGGGGCTTCCTTCCTCCCAAGCATTCACAGCTTGGCTGCATCAGAAAGGCCTGAAGGGGCATGTGTTGGGCTGTCCAGGTGTAGAACCAGTGTCACCTTCCCTGGACCTTGGTCACTTGTGCAAGGACGCAGCAGTGTAGGTGCTGGAGAGTGTGTGGAGTGGTCCTGCACAAGGTGTGACGTCTCTGGCGGCTTTGCAGGCTGTGGAAGAGACTCTCTGCTAGATGTGATCACTGGCAGGGACCACGGTGGCAAGATGAAGTCTGGTCAAATCTGGATCAATGGGCAACCCAGCACGCCTCAGCTGGTGAGGAAATGTGTGGCCCACGTCCGCCAGCAGGACCAGCTGCTTCCCAACCTGACTGTGCGGGAGACCCTGACCTTCGTCGCTCAGATGCGCCTGCCTAAAACCTTCTCCCGGGCCCAGCGTGACAAGCGGGTAGGTAACTGGCAAGGTGACCCTGGGGTCTGAGAACCAGTGCCTTGCTCTTCCTGTCTTTCCCTCCTTTGCTTCAAGTTGGAGTTTGAGCAACCCGGCCAACCATCCAACTGCCCAAGAAGAGAGGGCCATATGCTCCTCCTCCAAGCCATCCCGGCCGGGTTGGTTCCCTGCTGGGCACTTGTCACGTGTGTGATGAGTTTGTCTGGCGTGTTATCCGCTATTCGGCGCGGGCAGGAGCGCATCGCCTGGTCCATGGCCAGCGCTCGCTCTCTCTGCAAGGTGCATGCGCTCAGAAGCCGGGCCAGGGCCACGCACGCTGCAGCAGGGGAACGACGTGCTGGGCGGCCTTCTGGTGCTTCCAGAGCCCAGGAGGTCTTAACTGGGTCCAGTATGTCCACGCAGCGCGGTGCTTGGCCCTCAGGTGGAGGACGTGATCGCCGAGCTGCGGCTGCGCCAGTGCGCCAACACCCGCGTGGGCAACACGTACGTGCGCGGGGTGTCGGGAGGGGAACGCCGGAGAGTCAGCATCGGGGTGCAGCTGCTGTGGAACCCAGGTGAGCCCAGGAGGGAGCCCAAGGGCCCAGGCAGCGCCCTGCCTGGCGGTGCTCTTCGGTTCCTTATGTGATATTGACAGGGATTCTCATCCTGGACGAGCCCACCTCCGGCCTCGATAGCTTCACGGCCCACAACCTGGTGAGGACCTTGTCCCGGCTGGCCAGAGGCAACAGGCTGGTGCTCATCTCCCTCCACCAGCCTCGGTCGGACATCTTCAGGCTGTTTGACCTGGTCCTCCTGATGACATCCGGAACCACTGTGTACCTGGGACCCGCGCAGCACATGGTCCAGTACTTCACCGAGATCGGCCACCCCTGTCCCCGCTACAGCAACCCAGCAGACTTCTACGGTGAGCGAGCAGGGCCACCACCAAACACTTGCTGGAAAGACGAGGAGAGACTCTGGGTGGCATGTGGCCAGGGGCCAGGAGAGGGTAGCGCAGCACGTGGAGAACTGGGTCAGTTTGCCCAGGGGCAATGCTAGAGATGAGGACCTGAAAAGGAAGCCGCTTCCTTTGTAGCCAGGAATGGATGATGGTGCTGCAGAGGAGGGAACATAAGCAGGAGTCTTGATCAATTTCTACAATGGGGGTCTGTATGGAGACTGTAGGAAACGGATATTTAGTGTCAGCAAGCCACCAGAGGACCTTAAGACGCCCTGACGCCCATAGAGGCAAGGGGCCTGCTCAGTGAGGAGAGGAGGGGCCCAGGGCAGGGGACAGGAGCTCAAGGCTTATGTTGGCTTCGGCTAATTACTGTGGATGAACACAGTCTGTCATTGACCTGCCTTTCTCGTGGGCCTTGGCACTCCTGTGAGCCTCATCCTTGGGGAGCAGTAGAGTTTTCAGGGTCTCTGCCTGGAAAGCACCCCTCAAGGGTCCTGAGGAGTGGCCTGCCTGCTGGTCAGGTGGCCCAGGTGTTCCAGGACCTGGGGAAGCAGCATCCTTAGCTGGTCCCCCAGGTCACTTGGAGTCCAGGATTTTCCCAGGATGGAGAAATAAATCTGATGACAGGGACCCTTTCATTGAAGGCCCAAAGTGCCAAGTTCCTGCTCAACTCTCACTCCCTTGCGGGGCCAAGGTTTCTCCATCTTTACAGAGGGAAGATTGGAACCAGGAAGTTCAACACTTGGCCTTCTGGGGTCTAGCACAGCTATGGGGCACAGAGCTGGGATCCCCAAATCTATCTGCAGCCCCTAGCCTTGACTCCTGTCCAAAATGCCTATACTGTCCTCCCAGCATCAGCTCCCCCCAGGAGGATGGCCTACTCGCCTGGCCCCGGCCCAGCCCTTCCCTGACTCTCATGCCCTCAGTGAACTCACGAAAAGATCACTCTTCCTTCCTGCTCTCCTGGCTTCCTGCCAGTGTGTCATGCGCTGGCCAATGTCCTCAGATAAGAGGGCAGAGGACACCTTCCAACCTGGCCAGTGGGGACAGATTGAAGTAAGTCTGTAGAAAGATTACCAAAAGCTAAATGGCCATGGCAGCCTGGAAAACTCTTCTGCATTATTAGTTGGGAGAAGCAGGAGTAGGGCCTTGCCTACAAGTCTTGGGGTGATCGAGCCTCACCAACCGGGGTACAGGAACTCCTCCCACAGCTCCTCAAGGTGACCAGCAAATGTGGCATTAGAGATATAGACTGCGCAGAGGGAACACCCGTGATTTATAATGTCCCTCCCACGCGTGATCCTATCTCGAAGTGTGCAATGGGAATGGAAGAAGGGAACAGAGAAAGAGACCTTCAGCCGTGCGTGGACCTGGAACCACCTGTGTGTAGGAAGGGGAGGTTGGCATTTGCAGGTGTTATAGGGGCTTTAGATGGAGGGCAGAGCCCCGTGGGAGGGGGCTGTGGGAGTTCCCCTGGGCACAGTGGCAGCCCCTGAGGCGCAGGAGGCAGTTCCCCCAAGAGCCTGGCTCCCCTGGGACAGTACATCTGAGCAAGGGCATTGTGGGTCTCTGTGCTCTCTCATCAAACATGCTTCTACCTAGGACCAGCTGGTGAGACCAAATTCTGAATGCCCTGTGACAGGCAAATCCACACAGCTGGAGTAAGAGCTGCGGCAGGGTCTCTGGCTCTGGCCTCGTGCTCTGTGTCGGGATGTCCCTGAAAGGAGGCTGGGGGAGGTGGGGCTGGGGCCAGGGTCTCTGTTATTGACCACTTCCCGACCCATGGGCCTTCCCTGAGGCCTCTGCAAACGTGGCCAGCCTGGTAGGGCGATGCGCAGGTCTCGGCCTCTCTGCTCTCAGTTCTGCTTCATGGTTCCCTCTCAGAGGGCGGGGAGCGTGTCCCTAAAAGCTGACAGAGACCCGTCACCTATGGCCCTGTACCCTCTGCTTACAGTGGACTTGACCAGCATTGACAGACGCACCAAAGAACAGGAAATGGCCACCAGGGAGAAGGTTCGGTCACTTGCGGCCTTGTTTCTAGAAAAAGTGCGGAATTTTGATGATTTTCTATGGAAAACAGAAGTGAAGGCTCTCCATGTGGGTGCCTGTGCAACCAGGTATAGCGGGCTATGGCCCAGGTTGGAAGCCCCCCGTAGCAGGTACCCCACTAACCCGACTGCATACTGCCTTCCCACAGACAGGCCCTCCCAGGGGACACTGACTACAGGACTTCCGCTGAGCTGCCCGGGGCAATGCAGCAGTTTTCCACTTTGATCCGGTAATTACCTCTCATTCACCCCCCCCCAGACCTCCATCCCATGTAGGCAGGCCTCTCCAAAGTGCTTCTGAAAGAGAAGTATTTGAAAACCACAGCCTGGGGACCAGCATAACCCTTGCGATACAGCCTGCTACTCTTATGGTCCAAATACGTGACCACAGAACTGCCATAGGCCCTTGTGAGGAACTCAGACAACACAAGGATCTCAACCAGGAAAGGGTGGGTCCCTGGTGCACCAGGCTGAAGAGAGCCAGGAGCACCTGCTCTGCACGTATCATTCTAGAGGTTTCCATGTTAGTCCCCAAGTGGGGTCCGACTCTGTGCGCTGTTTAGTAGCGTCTGCAGATTTGAGTCACGACACCCCCTCCCTCCGGTTAGACCACTCCGTTTAACCGTACTTCGCTGAGTCCGGTCCTTCGGAACTGTCCCCTTATTGTGGGAATTTGCTGTTAATCAGGACGCATTGTGGCAAAGATCTTGCCCGTAGGCTTCATGATCATGAGCTGATCGATTTTTCCATCAGCATAATTTCTGTAAGTAAAGCGCCATGGCTGATAAAAGTCATTGCTGGGTGTGATGGTGCCTCCTGGAATCTCAGCACTGTGGAGAAGACTGAGGTAGGAGAATCTCAGGTTCAAGACTAGCCTAGACCCTGAATCAAAACCAAAACAAAAGGCTGGTGTGGTGGCACATGACTTTAATCTCAGCACTTGGGAGCAGAGGCAAGAGGATCATTGTGAGTTCAAGGAAAGCCTGGGACTACAGAGTGAGTTCCAGGTCAGCCTGTGCTAGAGTGAGACCCTACCTCAAAACAAACAAATGAACCAAAAAAGACCCCGAAATTGTTTAAGGTATTCAGTCTCCACTGTGGGACAGATACTTCTGCCAACTTCGGTATTTGATCGTTATGGACACTCTGTTCGGTGGGTGTTACTGTCCCATTTTACAGATAAGGAAAATGAGGCTTTCAGCCATGACATGACATTCCAAGGCCACAGCGCTGGATATGCTGTTCTTTCTTTCTTTCTTAAGTCGTCACATTTCCAATGACTTCCGGGACCTGCCAACTCTACTCATCCATGGGGCAGAGGCCTGTCTGATGTCCCTCATCATCGGGTTCCTGTTCTATGGTCATGACTCCAAAGGCCACTCTTTCATGGACACATCCGCTCTCTTGTTCATGATCGGCGCACTAATCCCTTTCAACGTGATTCTAGATGTGGTCTCCAAATGTGAGTTCTGGCTTTCCTGACCAGATCGTGGGCAGTGGGACAGGCACGCCAGCCACCCTCTGAGCTGATCTGAGGCCAACCTCTGTCCTCCTCTGAGCACCTAGGGACAATGGCTTTACAGGATTATTTCATCACGATAAATGTTTTAAAAGTTTAAAAGAATATTAGTATGCGAATAGAAGCGAATCATGGCATCTTAGCATATATATATATATATATATATATATATATATATATATATATATATATATAACCACTCCCCACCCCCTGCCAGTTCTGGAGACTGAGCCTAGAGAGAGAGAGAGAGAGAGAGAGAGAGGCAACACTGTAGGCAACTTTCACTCATCCCCTCTGCTCCTTCCAGGTCACTCGGAGAGGGCAATGCTGTACTATGAGCTGGAAGACGGGCTGTACACCGCGGGTCCATATTTCTTTGCCAAGGTGACTAGTCCGGGCCGAGAACATGGGTAGTGTAAGGGAAACTGAAGGGCATTGCACAGACACTGCAGACAAGTGTGCAACTCTGGCCGTGTATTCGCTGACCGTAGACTCCACAGTTTCAAAGTTTCAAAGATTGGGTATTTAGTAAGCAGACCCCAGAAGGCCAGACCTGTGAATCACACCTTTAATCCCAGCACTCGGGAGGCAGAGGTAAGAGGATGGCTGTGAGTTCAAGGCCCTCCTGAGACTACAGAGTGAATTCCAGGGCAGCCTGGGCTAGAGCGAGACCCTACCTCAAAAAAAGAAAAACAAAGGACACCTTCCTGGATGGCAGGAACCTAACGAGGAAGACTATGGGCACAGGCAAGCCGTACTTCTCCCGAGCCCCAGAGCAGGTGCTTCTGGGAAGAGGAGACCTGGGCTGCAGGGAGCAGATCCTGGCCGCATCCACTGGGCACCAGTCCAGGAGAAATACTGGTCTGGAGATGTCTAGCACTTGGACCTTTGGAGACAGTAGCAGGCCAGGTGTTGGCTGTGTCCTAGCAAGCGCTGTGCTTTGCAGATCCTGGGGGAGCTGCCAGAGCACTGTGCCTATGTCATCATCTATGCGACGCCTATCTACTGGCTGACCAACCTGCAGCCGGGCCTGGAGCCCTTCCTGCTACACTTCACGCTAGTGTGGCTGGTGGTCTTCTGCTGCAGGACCATGGCCCTGGCGGCCGCCGCCATGCTGCCCACCTTCCACATGTCCTCCTTCTTCTGCAATGCTCTCTACAACTCCTTCTACCTCACTGGGGGCTTCATGATAAACCTGAAGAACCTGTGGACAGGTGAGGCCTCCTCCTCGTCTGCTCAGTGCTCCTACCCCGGGACTAGGGCAGCGGCTAAGTCTACATGTGGAAAGTGATCAGGTGCCAAGGCCAGCTGTCCCGCCGGCTTTGAGACAGGTGACACTTCCCCGTACCCAGAAGTTGTACTGATTCCCTCCCTCAACACGTTCACCGGTGAGCCAAGCCTTTCTGAAATGTCCCCTGGTAGCCCTCGGCAGTCACCTAGGCAGATTGAGTCTCTGAGGGCCAAGCTC
This sequence comes from Zapus hudsonius, assembly GCA_004024765.1. Taxonomy (NCBI): domain Eukaryota; kingdom Metazoa; phylum Chordata; class Mammalia; order Rodentia; family Dipodidae; genus Zapus; species Zapus hudsonius. Next base: position 23,842 of record PVHP010011342.1, on the reverse strand, counting down.
TCACCCCAGCTTCGCTCGATGCCTACCAGGGCGGCTGTGGCCTCCCCAGCACACGCCATCCTTTGACCTTGATCTTGTCTCTGGGGACACCACGCACCCCTCGGTCTCAAGCTGTGTCCTCAGCTGTCACCCTTGCTCCTTGGCCCTTGGTCCTCTCTCCTCCGCCTTGCTCCTCCGAGTCACCTTCCCTGACCAGAGCCTCGGCAGCCCCTCCTCAGGGAGCACTCCTGGCTCAGAGGCTCTTGGTGTCCTCAGTGCCTGCGTGGATCTCCAAGGTGTCCTTCCTCCACTGGTGCTTCGCGGGGCTCATGCAGATCCAGTTCAGCGGGCAAATCTACAGGGCGCAGCTGGGCAACATCACCTTGTCGGTCCCTGCGGATAACGTAAGTGGCCAGGGCCTGGCCTCTGGGGCAGTGGCCCAGGGCCCGGCGCCCTCATCTCACTCACGGCTGCGTCTGCAGATTCTCGCCTCCATGGACCTGAACACCCACCCGCTCTACGCCATCTACCTCATCGTCATGGGCATCAGCTGTGGCTTCCTGTTCCTGGACTACCTGTTCCTGAGGTTCATCAAACAGAAGTCAAGTCAAGACTGGTGATGCGAGCCAGGCTCTGCGGAAGCTCCCAGCCGCAGCGGCACAGGCCAGCCACTGGATGGCAGTAGAATAAAGACAGTCAGAGGATTTCCGAGCAGTGTTGGTGGCACCCACGACGATTTGCTGATTGATTTGCCTGGGCAAGCCAGCATCGGGAGGGAGCAGACCGGGTGTGACCCGGGTAGCTGAGCTATGCAGGAGTCACTGGAACCCGGAGGGAAGGATGGCACCTTCCAGGGGGTTCTGCTCAATATGGAAAGTGACCAAGACACACTGGTGCCCGGCCATCTCCTCTCTCTGTGTGTAGTCATGGGTTCCAAAAGTCAAAGTCAACAATTCAAGGAGGCCCGTGTGATGGCACATGCCTTTAGTCCCAGCCCCGGGGAGAGGTGGGAGGATTGCCAGCCGGAGACTACATAGTGAATTCCAGGTCAGTCTAGGCTAGAGTGAGACCCTACCTCAAACCCTCCCCCCCAAAAATGTGATGCGCACCTACTCTGGCAGGTACATGAATGCTGACATGATGTTGGAGTCTGCTTTCTAGTTGCTCCACAGAAAGAACCCAAACAAAAGCGGCTTGTGGAGGAATGGGTTTATTTGGCTTATGGACTCGAGGGGAGACTCCATTCTGGCAGGGAAAACGATGGCATGAGCAGAGGGTGGACATCACCTCTGCCACAGCACTGGAAATAGCAGCAGGAAGGTGTGCCAAATATTGGCAAGGGGAAGCTGGCTTATAACCCCCATAAGCCCGCCCCAATAACACAGCTCTAGTGAGGTTCTAATTCTCGAATTGCCATCAGCTGAGGATCGATCTATCAGAACACATTCAATTGTTTGTGGGGGACACCTGGATCAAACCATGACACATGAGTTCTCAGAACAACCCATTGAGGTCGACATTATCCTGGTTTATAAGTGGGGACATTGAGGCACAGACAGGTTCTGTTTTCTTTTTTATATTTTATTTGCTTATTTGGAAGTGGGGGGGAGAGAGAGGAAGAGAGAGAGCGCCAGGGCCTCCTGCCTCTACAAACTCCAGATGTATGTGCCACCTTGTGCATCTGGCTTTACATGGGTACTGGGGAGTTGAACCTTGGTCCTTGGGCATTTCAGGCAAGCATCTTAACCATTGAGCCACCTCTCCAGCCCACGAGTTCTGTTCTCTAAGGTCACACTGCATCTTTGCAGCGGAGTCAGAGAAGACATTGAAAGCTTTAGGAGCTAGACAGCAAAAAGCCAGGCCAGAGCCACTGTAAGACTTGAAAGCCCAGGAAGCCTGCAGAAATGGTTTACAGAGGTCAGCCTGGCCTCAGAGTTAAATACACTGGTCCTGACTGGGTCTGAGGGCCTTCCCTGAGCCTTTCACAGTGGCCTGGGGTGGGTTGCTGCAGGCCCAGGCTGCAAGCTTCAGGACTGTGTTGAGAAGCAGCTCACAGCCAAGGGAGAGGAATGCTGCCCAAGGCAGCCGGAGGGTGGGTGTTCAGAGGCCCAGAATACCCATTCCTCAGGACCTTACTTTGTCCAGCACACGGGCCAGCAGAACAGCATCGCCAGGGAATTGACAGGCAGACTTGACTCCCAGGCCATCCAAACCCACTGCATCTGCAGGACCTGAAGATTCCCCTGGTGATCTGGGTGCATGTTCCCATGGTTCACAACACACCATCACACTCAGAGAATTTTAAAAAATACATTTTATTTGTTTATTTGGAGAGAGGGAGAGAGAGAGAGAGAGAGAGAGAGAGAGAGAGAGAGAGAGAGAGAGAGAGAGAGAGAGAGAGAGTGAGTGTCTGGGCCCCTTGCCACTGTAAACTCCAGATGCATGTGCCACTTTGTGCATCTGACTCTGTGTGGGCACTGGGGAATTGGACCCAGGTCAGTGGACCTTGCAAGCAAGCACCTTTAACCACTGAACAATCTCCCCAGCCCCACACTCAGAGATTTACATCCAATACGCTGACCCCGTTTGAGATTCAGAGTGTCCTGACAATCCAGTGCAGCATTGAGCGTAGCATCTGTCTCTTGGGTTTCCTTCAGTTTGGGACAGCTCCTCGGCTTTCCACAGCTTTCCTGACTCTAGGCTATCTCTCAATCTGGCTTTGTCTGAAGCATTCCAGAACTAAACCCAGGCCATAGTCTTGGGCAGGAATATCTAGAGAGGATACTGGTTTTCTTGGGAAGTAGCTCATGGTTTCCATGGTTTCCACGCTGCTGGTGTTCACTTTGATCCCTTGATTGAAGGGGTGTCTGCCAGGATTCTCCACAGTCACTCTTTTCTTAATGAGCAAATCTTTTGGAGGAGGGTACTTGGAAACTGAATTGCCCATGTCTCATCAAACTTTGCACTCATTCATTTTGTTACTGCCATTGGTCTATGCTGGTAGAATCCTGTTCCGTTGTCATTAATTCTGATATCATTGACTTGGCCAGTGGGACCCCACTCGAACTGGCTTCTGCAACTTTATTTGCAAGGGGGGAGAGAGAGACAAGGAGAGAGAGAGAGAGAAAGAGGGAGGGAGAGGGGAGAGAGGGAAGGAGGGAGGGAGTGGATGCACACACCAGGATCTCCAGTCACTGCAAACAAACTCCAGATGCATGCATCACCTTGTGCATCTGGCTTATGTGGGTACTGGGGAATCGAACCCAGGTCATTAAGCTTTGCAGGCAAGAGCCTTAACTGCTGAGCCGTCTCTCCAGCCCAGCAACTTCTAAATCATCGATCTCCACATCATCCTTTGAGGACTTTGACACCATGAAGTGTTTCAGGCTCACCTCAGCCTTGGAATTGGATGCTTCTCTGAAGAGTTTGATTTCTCTTGGTGGGGAATGGTGGTTAGAGGCCAAGATGTGGATGGTGGGGCTGCATTACCGCTCCCAGGCCTCTCAGTGACCGAAATGAGGGAGCATGAGTGTGCACGTGTGTGTGTGTGTGTGTGTGTGTGTGTGTGTGTGTGTGTGTGTACAGACACACACCCATAACTACATGGGAGTTTATGTAGAGACTGTCTGTTCCCATTCAGGTCTGATTCTGCTTTTCTCCCTTGGGAGGAAGGAACCTGGCTTGTGATCCTTACTCATCTGACCAGCCCTACCGGCATGGTCCTGCGTGGACGCCACTCTTTGCTGTGTGCATAGGCCTGTCCCTACATCCTCACCCTCTCCTGCTCACCCCACCCGCCAGGTCCTGCCTCTGCTTTAGGCCTGGGGAGAGAAGAGGAAGAAGAGTTGGTAGATTCTACATCTGCCAGGTGATCATCACAGCAGTGAGGGTTGACAGCCACTGAGAGTCACTTTGCACTCAGTGGCTCCATTTTCCCGAGTACAAGGGCAGCGGGCAAAAGAGATGCAGAAACTCAGGCAGCTGCGCTTTCCAGGGTCGAGACAGTGTCCTGGCTGCTCCACAGGTTTTATTTCCTCAAATCTATCAAAGTAATTTATTCAACAGATAAACCTGAATGCTTCCAATGTGTCCGGGACCTTGGAAGATACTAGGGTCGCACGATAGTCCAAACCCAGAAATATTAAAACATGCCAGATGGGGTGGGTGGTGCTTGCCTGGGCTACAGAGTAAATTCAAAGCCAGCCTGGATGACACAACACACTGGTGCTGTGATGAGGAGACAGACACTAAGGGTGTTTTAAGAACACACAGCAAGACATGGAACACCGAAGTGGCCAGTGTGGAAGCATGAAGAGGATCTCAGGGATCTTGGTTTAGGATCACCCAGAAGAAAACAGGGCCAGCAGGCTGACCAGTAGGGACAGGACCAGGGAGGGAGGCTCAGCTGCAGACTAGGCCAGGAAGGCAAGCAGCCTGGGCTAGGGCTGCAAGCAGGGTCATCTCAGTCCCGGGAAGCTCAGGGCGTGGACGGGCTGACAACCAGCAGCAGTGCGGGAACTCCAGACACGCAGTTCTCAGCACCCAGAAGCTCAGTCTACCTAAAACCGACCCATTTAAAGGACACACCAGGCCTGGGAAGGGAAGAATCTGCTTACTCAAGATTCACAAGAGCATGGGTTGCAAACTTTTGCTAAAGGTAGAGTTGAGGCTTCAAGAGCCATATTGCCTGTTACATCTGCCACTCTGCTGTCCTCATGCGAAACCCAGGCCACAGTCATATGTGGGTGCTGTGACTGTAGTACAACAACATACCATTCACACAGACAGCTTGCTGGTTTTGGCCAGAGGCTTGATCAAAAGGTAGATTCTGGGGCTGGAGAGATTGCGCAGTGGTTACAGGCATTGCTTGCAAAGCCCGACGGCCTGGGTTGTACTCAGTATGCCAGATGCACAGTAGTGCATGGGCAAAGAGGTCTGTGGACCCATTCTCTCCCTCCCTCTCCCTCAGCTTGTAAATGAATAAATAAATCAATTCTAAAGGAGTTGGGGTTCTAGCAAGCACAAGGCCCTGGCTGCTGTCCTAAGCACTGAAAATTTTTTTTAAAAAGGTAGATTCTGAAATTTTCATTTTATTTTATTGGCTTTTTGAGGTAGGCTGGTCTCACTGTAGTCCAGGTTGACCTGGAATTCCACTCACTCTGTCGTCCCAGGCTGGTCTTCAACTCATGGCAGTCCTCCTACCACATTCTGCCTTCTGGAGTACCTTCATTTAAAGTTCAATTATGCTATTCATGGGGGAATTTTAATTAAACAAAAATAAATACCTATATTGACTTAAACTTATCTCCTGAGGTGACTCTAAAAACTGTTCTTGTTCCTGTAAGGATTATTGAAGGCCTAATCTTGCCGTTGGCCGAGTTAGTTAGATCTACAGAAGTAGATCTTGTATTTGCTTTTTCTCATATTTTCTTCAAATCTTCTCTTGATCTCAGATTAAACAGTTCACAGCAAGATATTGAAATCCATGTCAAATCCAAGAGTTAATAGACCTAGGGCCAGGGGTTCTCTGAGACTCAAATTAGTCAGTCACTTAGCAGAGCTTAGCACAGCGTGTGCAACCAGCTTCCTCTGGGTAGACTCGCCATGAGGTCTAGGGCAGAAGCCAGCCTCTGAGCAAGCGAAGGAGGTATAGAAAGCCATGGGCATTATGCTGGTTGACCTGTATTTGGACAATACATCTAACTCACATGCCTGAAAGATAACATTTCTATTTGCAAATAGTCTGAACTAATCTCAATTTACCTGTCATTTGAGTTTGAGAAACATTGGTTTTCCATATAAAGTGACCTAGCTTGTATGTAATTAGTGGAGAGAAAATGCTTAGCAAGTTAGAAGTTTTAGTTTCAAAACCCAATCGCAACAAACAAACCAAAATAAAAACTATGGCCATGGTCTAGAGCAACTGTCTTGTGTTCGCCTGAGGCAGCTCAGTGAGAGAGCCAGACGGGCTGAGGGAGGTCAACTGTTCTGAGGGGAGATGCAGACAGGAGTGTATGTGGCTAACGGCTTCAGCAGCGGGCTAAGCTCTCCAGCACATTCTATCTTGGAACATTTCCTTGCTCTAGATCAAGTTGATCGTGAATTCACTCTGTAGTCTTACGGTGGCCTCAAACTCACAGTGATCCTCCTATCTCCCAAGTGCTGGGATTAAAGGTGTGCACCACCACACCTGGCCTAGCTTGTCGCTTTGTAGATTGGGAAGTATTTTTATTCCCCCAAACTGCTCAAAAGCTCTGCTGCTTCTTGCTGGAAGCAACTTTGTTTCTGTTAATTAATTCCACTGTCCTGAGCAGCAAGTGTCCCAGATCATTAGAGGGGTTGTTGTATTCAGTTTTGGAGAATTCAAATCATGATCAGCTAGGCCCACTGACAATGCTTTTAGGTCGGCAATCGAGTTTTGAAGGAGTCCTTGAAGCCTCAGATCCATGCTCCTCACTGAGCACACAGGACTCACACAAAGATCTCAGAACCCACTGGCTTAGTCAATGAGGCTTACTAAGTGCCCACTTAGTAGGTCTACAGAGTACTGTCCTTGGAGAGGACAGAAACAAGTGAAGAATTAAAATGCCTGGGGCTGGGCTGGCAAAGGTGTCAAGCATGGATCTGGGCCCCCAGCCATCGTCCACAGCGTGCAGTGGTGGCAGAGACTGGAGTTGGTTACATGCTTTTGCTTTTACCTGGATCTGATGTTTCCCTCCTTCGTGCAAGAAAGGAAAAGATAAGTGCCTGTTTTGGATTTGCTAATGCAGCCATTTTCTTTATTTGTATTAAGGCTGCATAATGTGGGCTTTGTAAAGTCCGCAGGCCTGAAAGCAGGATACATTTCTAATGGAAACACTCCCACGCATGATTGTACAACAGCAAAGCGATAAATTACCGTGATTTTGTTCCCCTGCTGCTATCAGTGCACAGTACTTGAGGAATGTTGCTTTTCCTTAGAATTTCTACAAATATTGGTTTTTCAGAAAGGCAAATATTAAATGAAAATTATACGCAGACACGAGAAAAAGTGTGCAGAATATACACACTGCATACTTGAGAAATAAATGATCCTGGCACGAGTAATTTGCAATATGAAGTTTGCTTATAATTTACTGGAACTCATAAACTTGATTGTCCCAAGCAGTGGTGCTGGATTGAATGGAAGAAAATGTCCAGAAACTGAGAACACTTGTACGAATATGAAAAGGTGTTGTTTTTGTAACATTTTAAGTCTTTAAGCTGACGGCCTTACTTCTGCATTCTCATAAAAGTAAGGCACTTTGAAGAGTCCTAGCCATGTACTGCTCGCTTGTAAATTTCCTCATGATGACCCATGACAGTGGGAACCTGGTGCTGGGCATTTACTATGGAGAAGCCACAGCGCCAACCCAGACTGAAACCAAGAGCCGGGCCTGCAGACAGGCTCAGCAGGTAAGTAAGAGCACTTGGTCTGCAAGCATCCACATAAAAAGCCAGGTATGCCTGTAGCCCCAGTCCGAGAGAGCGAGAGAGCGAGAGAGAGAGATTGGGACTTGCTGGTCACAGTATGAAAACCAGGAACTCTGGGTTCAGAATCTCTGATTGCGACTGTGTGAATTCCTGGTTACCTATGGAGGTCTAACGTGGTCTCTCTGGTCCTCAGCAGAAGGCAAACTCCCCTTCATTTTGAGTGTGAATTTACCATGCATCCAAGTTCTTGTTCCAGTCTTTGCCATCCCTGTCCCTCAGAGACCTCAAATGACTTCACTGGTTCTCCACAACTAAACACATTTAACCAAGAAATGCTGGCTGGGATGGAAGTTACCCACAACAGCTCACAGATGCATAAACACACTTTATTCTGAGAAACTCACACCTAAATTATATTGGATTTCAGTATATAGGTAATTAGCTATAAAATAAAGTACTTTCTAGAAGGTTACAATTACATGTCTTAAAATTAGCTGTTTGCTTATAGCTTGAGTGTAATAGTTTAGTCTATGGTCCCATTTATTTCAGTGTTGCTACTAGATATTCAGAAAGCATTTATAAACCCACCTACCATACGACTATTACACTTTAAACATTAACATTCTTCAAAAGGGCAGCAAGTTCAACGGTAAAGATATTTGACACACAGTCCTTTCAAAACATCTATTTAGAATGCTCGATGGAGACTTTTTACCTCGTTCTTTTTACACATCCTCATTCGACCGGAATTGAACTTCTCTAGTTTCCCTAAAGACTGTGATTATGCCCAAGGTTATGTCTCACTTTCGAGATGTATCAGCCAACACCAACAGTGAAACTTAGCTTAACTGACTTGGGCTGGCATGACTGTAAACTAAGAGCAACAAGAGAAGAACACAACTGCCCGCGTGGCCATGCACCTGACCTAGGCTGGCACTGGGCACTCGCTGAGTCCTGCTCACCTGCAAGCACCATGCAAGTGCAAGTGGTTCCTGCCAGGACAACACACACTTCTTGGCTTCCCTCCACTGACCTCCTCTCTGGTGCCTTGTGCAGGTAGACTGGGTGCTGGGTGGGTTCCAGGAAACACAGGGCTCACCGTGAACCCTACCCCACAGGAGCCGAGAGCACACGGGTGAGGAACACAAAGTGGGGATGATGCTCCAGCATTTCCAATGTTGTTGGTAACTTATCACCTCATCCTCAAATAGGGCAACATTCCACATTGAGACCTAGCCATGATCAACTGGCTTAACTATCTAAAACAATTTTTGAGACAAGGTCTCATTTAGCCCAAGCTGGCCTTATGTAGCTGAGGATGACCCTGAACCTTATGATCCTCCTGCCTACGCCTCCCCAGGGTTTCAGCAAGCACTCTACATCCCAGTCCTCTTAAAAAAAAAATCTTTTAAAAATGACGCTACTACTCACAACGCCGATTCTAACACTCAGGAGAGCCAACACAGGGAGCTTCTATAGAATTTGATTATAAACCAACATTTTACTTGTTCCCATAAGAAATCATGTACTTTCACAGCCTCTGAGTTAGTTAGGAGCCCAGTGTAGGATGTAACTTATACAAACAAGAAAATCCTGAAACCACAGCCCAAGTCATGGCAGATCAAAGGTTCAATTTTAGTTATGAGCAGAATAACGTCACGGAAGCACTGTGCAGGATGGAAGGAGGAGAGCCAAGGAGCCAGTCCGCACTGGCCACCTGCGCCTGGACAGAGAGCAAGCCACGGACTCTTTGGGTCTCAGCTTCTTACTGGAAAATGAAAACTGTTGCATTTAATGACTCTTGGTACCAGTTCTTACAAAATGAGACAACATTCTAGGACTTCACATATGCAAGGGACTGACACCCATTTATTTAGCTCCAAATATGTGAAGGCCATGCTGACAAGCATGTTTGAAATAAAGGACAACCAAGGGAAGACCCAGAAACTCCCGCACCATGAACTAAAGAAGTGTCATAGGTTTATAGATCAGACAAGAAACAAAATGCCAAAAAATACGCACTTATTGGCACTGTGGTGCTGGACAGTGTATTTTACAAATAAAAAAAAATAAAAGCAATGTAATTTTTATGGGTTTATTTTTCCTCTCATATACACATTAGAAATAACATTTAGATACAGGTTCACAAATAAACACAAAACCAAGCAGGGCTCCTGTATTTCATGATGGGTTTTCCCTGGCTTCTTTTAGCTGCTGTGCATAAAATTCAAAGCTTTCCTATTAAGGAGAAAAAAAGAGGGAAAGTTACCAGTGAGAAGAATTAAGGCTTGGCCCTCCTTCCTGTTAGTTCAATGCTAAATCCCAAAGTCTCAAGGTCTGAGTTAAAGTTAGCACCGAAGGCCTCTGGATGCAGGTGCATGTCTTCACGCCTGGGTACAGAAGAGTCAGATGTTTGAAATAAAATGAAGTATGGTGACTTTCATTTCAATGATGCAATAAAGTAAATTTTTTTTGTGTATGTGATTTCTCTTATTAAGACAACCAAATTTTCTAGATGAAGAAATAACCAACTTATTTAACATGAACATATAACTAGCTTTGATAATATATTTGACTATTAAGTCCTGTCTCAAGTGGAAATGTCCAAGGACATTTGGTAGGCTCACAGCCTTGCAGTTAAACAGAGCCAAAGGCCCTGTTCTCCTTCTCCACTGCTCAGTACCTTCCCTAGGGGTTCTTCAGAGAGATCTAATCCTTGTGTAATTAAGTATTCAGACCCCACCCTGTTCTTGGAGGCGAGCAGGTATTTTCTCCCCTTAATTAAGAACTACTCACAGGGGGCTCAGTGAAAGGCACAGGCTCTCCAGCATTCTTGAGCAAGGTCGCATAGCGCTTCAGAAACAGATCGTCCAGCTTCATGTTCTTTGCAGACAAATGTTCATACAGGGCTTTAGCAGCAACGACATCGTTGTCTAAGACTGAACAAGTCAAAGAAGAGTGCTGACTGCATGCAAGACCTTTCCTTTTACCAGAACAGCGCTGCCCAGGGCTCCTAGACCCCTAGCCCCAAAGGCAAAGAAACACCACCTTCATCCATGGCTCCTAGACCCCTAACCCCAAAGGCAAAGAAATGCCCACCTCAGCCAGAGGCCACTCAGCATGTAGACACTCCCCACTCATACTTGCTCAGCATCACTCCCCATGAGGGAGAAGGAAAATGACCAACACCACAGCCACCTAAAGGCCTTTAGAATATGATTCATGGCATTGGGTGATTTAACAGAATATGAGAAGACCAGGGATCAATCCACAATACTCTCATAAGACAGCAAGAGTAATTTTTTATTGTAGTTGCCCAACTGGCAAAGTTTGCCCAAAGTCAGTTTCCCTCTCTATTTCTGTTGAGGACTCAGCCTACTCTCTAGAAAGCTGCTCACAGCTTCTAGCACCATCCCCTTTCCTACTTCCTCCCTAATCTAGTGGTAATCACATGATGTTCTATAATCGGGTTGCCTGAGGACTACAATCACAGCTGGGTCTATAACACAGCAATCAGAGAGAGTGGGACCACGAAGACCCAATGCACTCTGTCTAGTCACGGGCTCTGCCAGAAATAAAACCCACATCTACTGCAAGAAACCAATGGACTTGGAAAAACCAAAATTTATCTTGATTAGTGAGGGAACTTTAAACAGCCCCTCTTCCACAAGTGATTGCCTGGCAATGAGGGACAAAATGGCTAAAAGACGGGATTCCCACTGGATCTGAGGTAATCCTTGGCCACTGTCTAGTCAAGGCAGGTGAAGAAAAAGGAAGAAGGCAAGCAAGCTTCAAGTAGGCGCCTACTTCAAGCCATCTTTCAGGTGCAGGGTGTGGAGAGACCGACCTGATACGGGTCCAAGTGAATATCTAGTCCTCCCAGGAGCATGGGACCCAACTCCATATACCTGAACTGCTCTGAAGACCTCAATGCTATTTTCCAATGTTAAAGTTCTGTCAGTAATTTCATCTTTTCTTAAAGTTTCAAAATATTCTAGAGAAGCCAGGCATGGTGGCGCACGCCTTTAATCCCAGCACTTGGGAGGCAGAAGTAGGAGGATCACCATGAGTTCGAGGCCTCCCTGAGACAACATAGTGAATTCCAGGTCAGCCTGGGCTAGAGTGAGACCCTACCTCGAAAAACTAAAAACCAAAAACAAAAAAACAAAACAAAAAAACCCAAAAAATTCTAGAGCTAACTGATTTATATCTGATATTTAGGATTAATCCTTTGAGTCGAAAACAAAGTTTATATTATATATCATATAGTTTATATTAAAAACATTTAAATGCCTTGAATAATACAGCAAATTCATTACCATAGCTCTTCATGGTGCAACTATATGCTTGATCCTTTTCCCTTAACTCAGGAATCAGTTCTAACAAAGACTTCAGAACTGGGGCCTGGGAAATTAAAAACAGGTAACATTGTTATCAATTCAAAAGAACGGTGAAATGGACCAGACATATCAAACACATCACAATAATTACAACGAAACTGCCTATTCAGTTTAATGGACTAATTTCACTTCCTGTGTATCTCAGCATTTGATGTCGATTCAATACATTACAGCCAAAATAAATCAGTATTTTTAAGAAGCTAATGACATTCATTTACATTTCTATGAATACTTTCTAAAAACATCTGTCTTTGTGCAATACTTTAGCCTGTACTACAGTGAGACCCTACCTCAAAAAAAAAAATCTACACACCTACGTCATCTTTTATCAATTGGTAACGATTAAACAGTTGTAAGTATTCAAGTATTCTAAAGTTTTCTGAGGTATCACTGGGTTTTTTTTCTCTCTCCTAAGGTAGGGTCTCGCTCCAGCTCAGGCTGACCTGGAACTCACAGTGATCCTCTTTCCTCTGCCTCCTGTGGGCGTGTGTCACCATGCCCGGCTGAGATCACTTGATTTTTTACTTAATTGCTTGGAGGGCCGTTGTAGATGCAGCTATTGTCCAATTCCCCATTGGGAATCCAGAATCTACCCTGAGGAAGGGAATATTCCAGACACACCCCAACACTGCACAATAAAGCAACAATTAATTTTCACCTATTTGTGCCCTGTTCTCACATCACCAAAAGTAAAAACTGGCTGAATGAAATATTCCACTGCCTAATAACAGAGCACTGCAGCTGACACTTTAAAAACCCTAGCTCCCTTTTTAGCGTATTTGTTCAATTTAAACTACACCTACCACTGCACCTTTCCTGAACTTCTCCCACATTCAAGTCTTCTGGGAGGAATGTTCTAAGCAGACATGTTAACGTACATTTCTCATCCCATTCTCTGAGCCAAGCAGTAGGAATTTGGCACAGTCCCACATGAATACCAATAGGTGCTTTTAAAATCCCCGGGGCTGGGGATTGACCTCAGGACTTGTGCACCCTAAGCACAGGTTCTACCACTGAACAAGACTTCCGGCCCAGATTGAGGACAACCTTGCATGTAAGCTCTTCCATCTCTTTGAGACAAGGTCTCTCATTGGATAGGAGCTCACCAACTAGGCTAGACTAGGCTGGCCAGTGAGTCCCAGGGATCCTCTCGTCTGTACCTTCCTAGCACTGTGATTACACAGCCCAAATTCATATACTGATCATTTTTAAAGAACTTGAAAGGAATTTATTTGGAAGGAAAAGGGTGACAAAAGTTTCTAAATTGTTGTGCACAAATGCATGACTCAGATTAAAAAGTGCAATTAGATAAATTAGGAAAAGTGTACAAGTAGGGATGAGCGTGGCCCTGGGATTGATCCCAGTACTGTAAAAACAAAACAAAACAAAAACAAACAAACAAAAAATGGGCCAAGGGCCCTGGAAGGCAAAGTTAGGAGAATTGTTGTGAGTTCAAGGCCACCCAGAGATTACGTAGTGAATTCTAGGTCAGCCTTGGCTAGAGTGAGACCTTCCCTCAAAAACCAAAATACCAAAGATAGATAGGACTTGGTTCTCTTTCACACACATTCATATTCTCTTCCCCCTCCTTTAATACTTAAGGCAACTGTACTAACGAGAACATTAATTTGGGAAAACACACCAATTCTGAAGCCAGAGGCTCACCCACTCTCTTAAGCTGATGGGGCCCCTTGGGCCAGCCTCCCTAGGCAGTGCCTCTGTCCTAGTAAATGCAGCACCAGGACTAAAGCAACCAGATTTTTCTTCCACCTCAAACAGCCCTCACTTGACGCTCTCAGTGACAGAGTTCACTGGTACAATTGGGAAGCTGAGATGGACTGTCTGCACTTCCTAAAAACCAAGCAGGAGTAGACTGGCCAAGTCTGCAGTCTCCATGGTGCAAGCTCGCACATACAGGATGTCTTGTGGACCTGTTAGCAAGCAAAGCGCAGTACCTTCTTTGGCTGCTGGGAAGTCCTAAGACAGAACACCAACAAAATGGAGGTTTGTTCAGCAATTGCACCACATCTCTAAAAATTAAAACATTATTCAGTCAATGAAGGTTTCCGGTAAACATGTACATCAAGGTGAGTATTTCCAATTAAGAAAGTTCACAATAACACAGGAGTGTATCATTACCACCAGGAAGGCCTAATAGTTGACTCTTTTTTTTAAGGTATGAAAAGGAAAACAAGCGCTGGAGAATGTGGTCCTTGGCACTGCAAGTATAAAGTTTGTTTAAAAAGAGCAGAGAAAATTAAACTAATGCTTCAACAACCACAGAACAAGGTTTAGGACTGCAAAGAAAGAGAAAAAAAGGAACACGATTCCTCTCCAATTATACTGCCAAGCATTCACAAGTGAGCCAGGGATCATAAGGTTAATTATACATTTAATAAGGTGTCAGGGAGATAACTGCTCGTTTCTTTATAAAAATTAAAATGTACAAAGCAAGTTCTCTTTAAAGTATAATTACCTACACTTATGCATACAAAAGGACTGATTTCAATCTCTCTATTTTATAAAAGGCTTTCATTGCAACAGACAGCCAGTGCTTGAGAAAGAGACAAAAGTTAAAGTAAAAAAAAAGTTTGTATGACAGACCAGATAAATCAAGTGTCTATCCAACCCTAGAAGCTTTAGTCAAATCAAATATGGCAAGACAATATTTTAGTTTACACTCATCATAGATGTCATTCTCTTAAGTTTCTGAAAGCACATTGTTCTTTCAAAGCTTTAAAACACTGTCAATGTTAAAATGAATAGTAAAGAACTTTTGACTCTCAGAACATTTACATTATAAACTGATGTTTTCAACATCTCTGAATAAAGTCCTCTTCACATAGGCAATAAGAATCTTTTACTGTTTGACAAGTATGTGAAGGATGGTGGAGGGGTCATCCTGGGGGACTGCTGCCTCCTGCCAGGCTGCTGGCGTCTTGCTTTCTAAGCAGGGCCATGAAGACTATGTCCTAGGACAAGCTGGCAGAGGAAGTACCAAGTGCCCCTCCCTAGGGAACTATCAAGAGTGTGTTCAAGGTGAATGGCTGGGTGTGTGTGCCTAAATTCCTGGTGGGTGTTCAGATACATACATAGAAAGAAGAAGCCCAGGAGTCTACTCCTTCAAGATAGAACTTTTAATACCACAGGCAGCAATGTAAAACAATGAAAACATTCCGAAATCCCTATCATAAACAGCCTTTTTAAATGAGAGAGAATAAATGAACCAAACAGTAAAAGCCTTAGCAGCAGAACCAATTTACTTCAAAGAAAAAAAATCACTCTCTCTCTCACACACACACACAAATATACATCTACTGTTAAAGAAAACTGTTCAGAAATTCCTTTTATTAAGAGTGTCTTGGAACCTACCATCAAACTAGAAGAACCGATCCTGGAGCCCAGTGAATCTCCCACAGCTGGTAGGAATTAAGTGAATATAATACTATTTACCATCCGAAGTTGGTTCCAGGCCTCAATGTGACACAGGAGTCTACACAAACACAGCCGTGCGTGGATCTCGGTGACTGTTTGACTGCCACCTGCTGGGAAGGGGCTCCGGCGCGCCTGTTTGTGTACACTGCAGTGGCAGCTCCGTCACCACCACTCTGCGGCACTTGGCGCAGCTTTATATTTAGTGCTGTTAAAATGGCATGAATGCAGTCGTCTCCTTCCCTGAAGATTGCTAATTTAACTGAGTGTGGGCCACAGAGACCTGCATTTGTCATTTAATGTGTCTGTGACACATAAGTGAATAGAAAGCAAATTCAACTCTTAATAAACCTTGAATAAAGCACTGAGACTGTTTGAGTATTCAAGTGAGAAGCCTTACTTGAAAAGCAAACATTTCCTACTTTCTGTTTGCAAACTGTGTTGCCATGGTGATGCACAGCATTTAGAGCATTAAAGAAATTAAAATAAGAAATCAAAGGAACCGTGGATTTACATTACCTATGTGCACAGAAGCATTTGTCTTTAAACCATCTCTGTGCAACTTGTTTTTAGTCAAACCAACCCCTTATTAGGTTACAAGGACATCTCTAGTCCTATTTGATCTCTTTCATACCCTACAGCCTACTGGTAGCTCCTCATGCAACCTTGATTCACACTGAATTCCAATATTCTGGCAGCACCACACTTACCTCCACTCACACCTACTAAATCCCCTGTCTCCCGAGCCATTACCTGTAGGAGAGCCCTGGCATCATCCACCCTGCCTGAATCCACAAGCTGCAGGAAAAGATCAGTGACAGGTTTGTAAACTGCAAACTGATTGGCCAATCTCTCTGCCATGATGCTTACTGCAGAACGAAAAAGTAAGGGAAATCTTTTATTAAAACTGTGGGATGACTCACCTACAACAAAATCAGGGCTGTTTTGTCAGAAAAACATGTTCAATGTTGCTTAACAAAAACTATCAACTTACACTTTTCGACTGCTGGTTCCATCTGCTCTTCTATTACTTTCCTGAATAAATATGTCAAGCCAAAGTACTGAGGTTCTATGGTTTGAGTCTCTGAAGTAAGCATATTTTCAATGTTTTCTATGGCAGCGTCAATGTTATTGCTGTAAAAGAAAGTAAAATAAACCATAAAGAAGTGTTTGTTTTTATAGCATTGCAGCCAGTTTTAGTAAAAGAACTTACTCTTAGATCCGCTCAGGTAAATATTCATGTAAATATTTGAGGGAAAAAAGGAAATATATTTACAATTAACCAGATTTTTAAAAGACTATGTAACTTAAATCCAGTTATGTTTAGGTGACAAAAGCAACCATTGTGTTTCAAGTCACACTAGCTGATTATTCTGCTTCACAATAGTTGAAATAGTTGCTATAAGTGTTCTAGAGACTATCAAACTATATTTAGAAAAAAGAAAATACAATAACTCGAATATTTGATTTTTTAGTTCCTTGGAAAGCTTATTTAAATGATATATATTTTTTTTCTTTGAGGCAAGGGTCTCATTCTAACCTGAGCTGACTTGGAACCCACTGAAGCCTTACACTGGCCTTGAACTACAGAGATCCTACCTTGGCTTCTTGAGTGCTGCGATTAAATGTGTGCACCACCCCACCTGGCTCCCATGACTGTCTTTTTAAGGTAATCTATAATTGATACTTTACATTTTGATATACCGTAAATCCAATATCAATTTTATGTTGAAATAACTGTATTAAAAAGAACTCTAAGCCAGGTGTGGTTGTGCCTTTAATCCCAGCACCCAGGAGACAGAAGTAGGATCAACGTGAGTTTGAGGCCAGCCTGAGACTACATAGTGAATTCCAGGTCAGCCTGGGCTACAGTGAGACCCTACCTTGAAAAACAAAACAAAAACTCTAACTAAAAATGAGTAGCTGTTGCAATATATTTTTATAGGTTTCAGTTTGAATTATTTAATACTGAATAAACCATGTTTTCCACATCATCTACAACTATTTCTATTATAACTTTAACAAATTCATCTAGCCCTTACTTGGCTTTAACAAAATAATCACACTTTAATATTAAAGTCTGAAAGTCTGAAGTTCTGTTTTGAAGTAGTTTAAACGTTAAAAACAAAAAGCTGGCAAACTCATTAAGCACAGAGCTTTCCCTGTAACAAAGGCCTTAAGAAGGCCAATTCTATAATTATCCCTATTTCTTTCTTTTTCTTTCTTTCTTTCTTTCTTTTTTTTTTTTGAGACAAGACCTTGCTCCAAAGGCCAGCTTAGCTTTAAACGTGTGATCAGCCTCCAAGTGCTGGGATTACAGGTGTGAACGATTATGCTCAATTCTATGAATCTTTAACCTGAGCAGAGCACTTTGTTAGAGGTTAATGAGAAGCAGCTTGCATGTACTCCTAGAGCAGTGATTGCCAGAGGTGGTGAGAAGAAAAAAAATCAAGGTTGAATCCCTTCCATCCCATATGTGTATCAACGGGGAGAGGAATAGAAAATGCAGGTGTTCTATCACTGAGCTATACACAACAATCCTACAAATGCAGATTTTTACCAAGCTAGCTAGGCCCTCTGTTTCATGATATGCTAGGACAGTGTTAAGACTCTCAAGTACTGATGAATGAAATCATGTTCGTTTATGTACATATGTACTTGTATATAATGTATAGTATACGTATAAAGAATTAGTAACTGTGGAATAAGTTTTATGAATGATTAAAACTTAAAGATAAAATACTTTTTTTTTTTTTTTTGGGTTTTCGAGGTAGGGTCTCACTCTAGCTCAGGCTGACCTGGAATTCACTATATAGTCCCAGGGTGGCCTTGAACTCACGGCGATTCTCCTACCTGTACCTCCCAAGTGCTGGCATTAAAGGTGTGCGCCACCATGCCCCGCTAAAATACATTTTAATATGCAATTATTTCTGTGAGTAATCACCATACTTTACCAGTTCTGACAATTTCCAAATTTCCCCTGTGAAGTTGACAATGTTTCCAGAGACATAAGGAAATTTTTACAGGTGGCATTTGAGATACTACTCAGTCAAGAATGCTTGAACAAAGCTGGGAGTAGGAGGATCACCATGAGTTCAAGGCCACCCTGAGACTATATAGTGAATTCCAGGGCAGCCTGGGCTAGAGTGAGACCCTACCTCAAAAAAACAAAACAAAACAAACAAAAAAAATGCTTGAACACACTCACCTCTTCATTTGTGCCAAAGCAATGTTATTGACGAAAACCATGTTTGAGAGTCCGATTGAGCTGAGTCCATCTACCATCTTCTGAATGGCTTCTATGCTCTGCACGTCACCCTTCAAGGCAAACGCCTGGATCAGGCGCGTCACAGACAACCTAGAAGGGATCTGCTCTAGATCCAAAGCTCTTTGCAGAGTTGCTAAAGCCACTGAAATAGAAGTGCAGAGGACAGTTTTCCTTATTGACCCATGTTGACTTTAATGCATCTTGAAACCAGCTTTTAAATATAAGCATCAAATGGCTATATGGGAAAAGCTATGAATAATTTATTGCAGATTACAGAAAATATTAATACTTCATAAGAAACCTAAAAATGACTTATTTGAAAACAGCAACATTTCTTTATGTCAGAGAGAACACAAATGTTACTGACAATGTGAATTTCACTCAGGGATATTTCTTGACTCTTTTCAAGGGAGTTGACAAGTTCAGAGAATAACAAATAAGAAAGTTTATTTTTAAAGAACTTACAAAATATGTAACTTCTTTCCACATTCACCGTTTCCTAGATTTTACTATATCAAAGATCACATGATTATCAGACACTTTTAATATCATAAAGCTTGTAAAGATTCTCTCTTGAAAATGGTCCAAATAGGATGGATCACACAGGAGCAGCCAAACTGGAACAGTCAGCTTTCACAGTAGAGGATTTACACGATTACGTGCATTCCTTGCAGGTATTTTCTGGCATTCACTTTCAGAGAAAATAAAGTTCATTCAATTCTTATGGCTACAGTCAACAGTATTCTGTTTGCCTAAAGGCTCACAACTGAAAGTACTTGATAATGGACACTATGGAATGCCCTTCTAATTTACTGACTCCTGAGCAAGTGTAGTGAACTCTTGCTATTTAACCAAGTGCTAGATAGGAGGGGGTGCAATGACACTTAGCATAACAATCACTACTGAATACAACTCCACGGTTAATAGTAATTACAGTAATGTAGCCTAGACAAAACGAAGACTCAGAGCAGCTTTCAGAGTAAGAACAGCTCATCTTTCACAGAGGAACAGAAAAGGGTAATAATTAAACACAATATAGTACAATATGATCAATTTAGTCTGCATTACTGAATAAATTATAATTTCAAATCTATACAATCCAGATCACTGATTCTCAATTACAGAAAATAGTTCATAATCAATACAATTTTACAAATATATGACATATAGGAAACAAAAAACCCCATCTAACAGCTTATAGAAAATCAGTTTAATAATATCTTATTAACTGGTGGTCAGATACAGATAATTAAGCTCTAGTAGCCTTAGTATCTAATTGTTGTTAGTGAAAGTTCTTCCACTCGTGGATTAAAATAATAAAATTAGGCCTGATGGTAGTAACTTGAATTTACTAAGGAATAACTACACTTGTTGAATATTTACTACACACCATAAACAGGCTGAGAATCTAAAAGTGTCAATTTTACAGATGAGCCACTGAGACATAATTTAAATATTTTCTCAAGACCAATGTTGTACTAGATACCAAGCTGGGTCTAGCCATTCCAGGGGCAACATATATGGGTATAAGGAGAGTGGAGGGTAGGCAGAAAGATTATTTTGTTCGTTAGTGATCAGCTATTAATGTTCTACAGCAATATTGTGTTATTAAATTACTCTAAACTTTAACTGGCCTTTAAAAAATGTATTATTTGCTGCTCCAGATGTATTTGATTACAGAGAAGGCAGAAGATCAGAGCGATTTCAGAAGAAACCAGACACTCTTTCTCTTTAGCCATGGAGCAAACAGGCAGATGGGAACAGGGTCCAAAGCATGCCCGTCCTTGCTGATGAACACTTCACTCCAATCAGAAGTCTGTGGTGAGGCAGCAAGGAGTGAGGCGAAGGTGGGAAGGTACAGACTCATGAAACCTACATTTGTGCTGAACAGCTGATAGTAAATAAAAAATGACATCATGCACTTCCTTGTAGCTTTCATGGGTCACCTAACATACAAGTAAAGGCTAGCATTAAGTAAACAGATGTAGGTCAGATTTTGAACAAAAACGAACCCCTGAAATTAAAATTAAGAACAGCTTTATTCTTCCTACCTACAGTGATATTAGCTATTGAGAAGAGTAAGTTTAACTCTCCCTCCAGACAGTCTTACACTTTACCCAGGCTGACCTGGGACGCACGAGGTAGCCAGTCTGGCCTAGAACTGCAGCAATGTTTCTGCCTCAGTCTCCCAAGTGCTGGGATTGCAGGCGTGGCCTACGATGTTTGTTTAAAATTTTCAAGGTCTTAATGTCATTTAAAACTAAAAAAGTACTTTCTGCTGGAAATAAAATAAAATCTTAAAACAAGGCTTGCTACAACAGTCAATAGAACTCAAGGCTATCCAAAAAGACTGAGTGTGCAGGTCTGGCCTGTGAAACACAGGTGGAAATTGCCAAGGGAGAAGTCACCACTTACATGTTCAATCTGAATCAAAGAAGGAAACAGTCAATGACCAGCATGTTTTATAAGCAACACCAAGTCTGCATAATTACAGCAACCTTCTCTTGAGAGATGGGACATTATTTGATAAATTTGCACGTGAGGAATAGCACAATGGTTACAGATTGGGGAAGAAACAGAATCATAGCTAACAGTGAAAGGGCTTAGTTTCCAACCTTTAAGGGCTGAGCTCTGTTGTATTAGTGTTGTGATAACTGAAATTCAAATGTGAAGCCCAGAGTCATCATTGTCCTCGAGAGCTAGTTCATTCGTAGACCTTCAAATCCAAGAAACCACAGGTTCCCACACCTCAACCGTATGCAAAACCACCTCTAAATCTTCCTTCTATCACCTTAACATCCATTTAAAAACTAAACTTCAGACAAGCATTGTTTCACTGCTGTAAGTATTATGAACTATTAAGAAAGTATTAGATTAAGTTTTAAAAATCAATATTATAATCATTTGGTACACAATTGCACACATTTAACACTCAATTTAACTCATTTGCTATCTCACACACAACCAACACAATATGCAAGAAACAACTGCTGGGAATTGTTTCAGATGCTCCAAAGTATGTTAATTTCCAAAGCAAAGTGACTTGTGCTGTGAATTTTAACGCACTTGAAAGCCTGTACTTTCTCTGTTCTGGAACACAAATTTTGCATGTCTGAAGAGCTGTGATTCATCTTAAGAAAACCCATCTTGTGTTAAATGGAATGGAAACTGGACTAAGTGGTCAAATGACAAGTACATTCATATTCAAGCTGTATTATAAATGCATGTACAGTAATTTACGTCTCTCAGCTACCACAAAAGGCTCTTGATAAGCAGGTAATTTGCTAAATGGACTCCTTTATCCAAGTATTCGAAGGGCGTTACAAGAAAAATCTGCAGAGGCATTAATGTGACGTAAAGGTCAAGCATTGTGACATACCTTTCAAATAATCCCGCCTAACTTGCGCTGTGATGAGGAGGCTGTTGGCAGCATCGTTCAGTGTGAAGCCCTTGATGTGGGTCTCGGCGCTAAAAGAAGCAGACATTTAGAAAGGAATTACTGACATGCTTCTGATACGATAATAAGTGGTTGAGCACCAAGGTGAAATTATAAAAACTACTGTTCCTATGTTAAAAATATTGCTGCAAAATATCGACCTGGAGACAGCTTTTGTGCTATCCTGTCAATGGTTATAGAAGGATAATTTTTTTTGCATTCTGACAGATGACAAAGTTGGAAACGAGCAACAAAAGAAACAAAGTACAAGATTTTTTTTAAACAATCGGTTCAGATTCTTGAATGCTGACATATTAGATGACTAAAATAACTGTATGCCCTGCATTGTTCAGCTGTATCCTAAGCTATGGATACTTTTTCCTCTTTTTTCTAAATTCACCATAATTATAAAATGTAAAACTAGTCTTCCAGCAACAAAAATGAACACTTATTTTCAGCACTGTATACTTAAAATATAAACTAAAGCATATTACTAACCAACACCATATCATTTAGTTGATTAATTTTCAAATTTCTGTCATGTAGATATATTTTAAACATAGTACAAACTAAAACTGCTGTTACATTAAAATTTAAAATTTCACATAACAATCTGGTTCCAGACTTAAATTTGAAACAAAACCTCCAACTCTTTAGGACTCAGGAACAACAACAAAAAAATCACTTTATGCGTCACTAAACGCTACAGGATTAAACTACACAAAACAACCAAATCCCCCCCCCCAAAAAAATCTGACTGGACATGGCTTGTTTGCGTCCCTGTGTGCACATGTCTAGTGATGACATTTTGGTTTCTTAGTGCCTAGTGCTAACCTACTGATCAGGAAATCTTCACAGGTTGTAAGGAGCAAATGCAATTGCTGCCATTTACCACATAGCGCTCAGAGGTGACCTTGCTGCCAACCCTCCGTGGCCTGCTGACATGAGCCAAAAACTGAGCAAACTCCAGGAGAAGCAGGACCACTCCTGAGTCATTTCCATCGACCCCAGGAAAGACACCATGCTACCCATCCTCAGAGTCACTTGCAGCCTCTAAGGCTCACCCCATCCCAGTCCCAGAATTTTCTTATTTCCCTCTTAATGTTGCCAGAATACCTATTGCTCAGTTCCATGTATCAAACCACTAATACATGAGACTAAAAATAGAGCATTTGGTTTCCCAATATGTGATATGGTTAAATGAAATTAGACACTATTAGTAGCTCACGTCTCATGCCAGTATTTCTATGTCGCACCATATTCACTTAAGAATAATTCACTGCCTAAAATTCTAAAAACACAAGGTAACAAATTATTTAACTGACAAGTGTAATTTTTAATAATCTCTTTAAAAAACTGCCTATTCCTCAAATATGAAAGTAGAGATAAATATCAGAAAGAAAAAAATTCCCTTATCTATTAAACATGCAGAAAATGAGCAACTGCAGTAAAGATATAAACCAAACCAGAAAGGACAGGCAGGAATATTTGTAATGAAATCATTCATACAACACAGGAAAAGAAATTTACTTTTTTGTTGTTGTTTGTTGATTGATTGAGACAGGGTCATATATCTTGCTATGTAGCAAAAGATGACTTTGAACTTCTGACCCTCCTTCAGCCACCTCCAGAGAGCTAGGATTCTATGCACGTGCTACCTGCTTGGTTTATGTGGTGAGGACCAAACCAGGGCTTATTTTAGTGCTTTTTTTTTTAAAAGTTATTAAACTCAACTTTCTGTGATAAAGGGAATAATTCTTTATTCTCTGCCACATAAAATAATCTAATTGCATTTGATTTTAAACAATTAAAAACAGTCACATATGACTGGCGGTTCACAATTTCAGACCTTTTAAAGAAAAAAAATTAGAGGGG